>JACEIK010002213.1:127514-151776 GCA_018107945.1 Datura stramonium | reverse complement strand
AGCCATATAGGCTCCATTTATGATTTTGTATAAGCTTTATTGATTTTACCGGTGTGGTACACCGGCTGGAGGTCTTGTTATTTTACCCTGGTGTGGTACACCGGATTGACGGAGTTTACCCCGGTATGGTACACCGGTTGGAGGCATTTTTATTTTTACCCCGATATGGTACAACAATTTTAGTCATTTTTATTTGTACCCCGGTATGGTACAACGGTTGGACGGATAGTATATAGATTTTATGGTTGGCTGTCTACTAGCATGTCAGTTATAGTCTTTGATGTGCATCAGATGGTTGCATTTACACTTCAACAATGAGTTATTGTCTGGTTTCTGTTTTCAGAATTTCAGGTTGTTACTACTCCTTATTTCTGGCCTAGTTATCATTTTTATCTTACATGTTTACAGTTTTCAGCCTTACATACCAGTACATGTTATTCGTACTGACGTCCCTTCATCTTGGGACCCTTCCTGCAACCGTGCTGCAGGTGTCGAGGCTCAGATCATCGGACGCAGTAGGAGCCAGACTTCAGCAGAATAGTGGTATTCTCCTCTCTTCCAAGAGACATATCCTAGTTTGGACTATTTTCAGTTTTGTGTACAAAATGGGTAGGCCGGGGCCCTGTCCCATGCATTTCAGTTTGTTTACTTTGTAGAGGCTGATGTGGACTAGTTTGTATAGTAGTGTGGGTTGTGTAGTCATATCGTTTTTTCATTGCCTTGCTTAGCTTTATTGTAGCCTTGTCGGCTTTCCAGGTTGCATATTTATAATTGTGAAGGCATTATTGGCCCAGTATTTATCTTGGTTTGTTGTGAAAGGTGGCATGGTCAGCCTTAGTGTTACATTTATAGATGCAATATAGCCGGCTTCTCGATCGACCATGAATCGAGTGCCAGTTGCACCCTACCCTAGTTCTGGGGCGTGAAAGTAGATGGACCAAGTTGCGTGGTGAAAATCATCTAGATAGGGGACCAACAATTAAGGTGAACTTAACTTACCAAAATTGCAAGATAAGCACCGGAATAGATCATTAGTATAAAACACCTTGTGGTTATGAAGTCCTGGGGAACACTTACCCTAGTTAATTGCAATAATTTGGAAACAACCATAAATTTCTCTACTTTGTTATTTATTACTTTTACAAATTCCCCCCTCTTAGGAAATAATTAACTAAAAAGCTTAAGCACTAGCGTTCTTTTGTATTTTTCCGTATTCTCTGTGGGATCGACCCCAACCTCTAGTTGGATTGTTTATTGACAATGTCCGCTTCATACTCTATTAAGAAGAGTGAGTTTGAGCGTTATCAATTATGTACATGATATATGAAAACCATTATTTTAGAATTTTCACCATTGCTTGGCATAAATTTCGAAATGGGGTTTCATAAACATTCGCATGCTCTTACCATTAACTCATTATATATGTTTAAAGCATGAGTCGATCATATGGGTTCCGTAAATCTATAATATATAATTTAATATACATGTTGAGATACTTATTGACTTGGGTGAATATGAAATATATATATATATATGCCTTCACTATGATTTTGGGTATGTGTTAAAGTATGAATTGGACATATGGATCTTACATGAATCTAGGGTATACCCCATATGTTATGAACACGGGATTTAAATGTTGTGGATATGTTTAAAGTATGATATGATCCTATAGATGTCTCTTGAATGTAGAATGTTTGATTTAAATTATGATTCAGGACTATGATGATATTGAATTATGATGATAAAACATGAGAATGATCCTTCAGACTTTTGTGCTTGTTGTTAGTAGAAAGTAGCCTTAATAAACTCTAAATGAATTAAGTATGATGCAATTAGTTGAATGTTCATGTCTCTTATTAGCTGAAGTAACTTAGACTGGACGAATGACATCATACTAGTGACCTCCATGTTCTAACATAACCGGGACTCTCCATAGTTGAGAATGTTTCCCTTAGTCAGTCAGGAACTCTCATCAGCTGAGAATGTTTCCCTTAGTCATCCAGGGACTCTCCATAGCAGAGAATGTTTCCCCTAGTCAGTCAGGGACTCTCCATAGCAGATAATGTTTCCCTTAGTCAGTCAGGGACTATCCATAGCATAGAATGTTTCCCCTAGTCAGGCAGGGACTCTCCATAGCCGATAATATTTCCCTTAGTTAGTCAGGACTCTCCATAGTAGAGAATGTTTCCCTCAGTTAGTCGGGAGTCTCCATAGCTGAGAATACCTCCCTTAGTGTACAATATCAGTTCAGCTCAGCTCCGAATAATTTCAAATTTCAGTTAAAATTAGTTTAGCGGGATTTAGGCTCAATTATCAGCAGATAGTCAGTACAATGTACGTTATCAATTACAGTTTCAGTTCTTAGTATATGTATAGTGTATGACCCTTATGCGTCGGTTTGATTATACTTTAGTAATATTTTCAAATAAAAGCTTATTGTCAATATATATGCATCTCAGACAGGGTTGTTGTATGCTGGTTAAGTTATAAGTCATTGTATCTAGTTTACTTCCTTCTTTGTATACTTAAATGTTTTAGTTTACCTACTCTTCCGCATACTCAGTACATTCCAAGTACTGATCGCATACTTTATGTGCAATATCATTTAATGATATAGATTCAGTTTTTGAGACTCAACTACGTGGTTAGATATTCCCCATTCCAACTTCAACTTCTTGTCGTAATTCCTCATTTCCTGAGGACGCGATTTATGTTTTCTATTACATTTGTGTTTTAGTTTTCACACTTTAGGATTGAGTTGGGGGCTTGTCCTAGTAACTCATCAGATTAGTAGAGGCTTTCAGACTTGTATAGATAGATTCAGCTTTGTGTCAGAGTTTTATGAGATTTGTTATTTTGAGTTTTAAATTAGACTCTTTCAGTTATCTTCTGCTTAGTTATGATTTCTGTTAGTTGTTATTCTTATAATATTATGCTATGATTATGCCATGGGTCAACTTGGTGGGTGTTGGGGTTCTTTGTCTGGTGTCTCGATCCGGGCCTATGTTCGGGTCATGACAAACTTGGTATCACAAAAAGGGTTTAAAGTGTCCTAGGATGTCTTAAAGTTGCGTTAAGTAGAGTCTTTTTCATTGTTGTGAAGCGCGCCATACTTTTGACAAAGAAGCTACGAGACATTTTAGGAATGTACCCTTTTCTTCATGATTCTTATCCTGCGTAGAGTATGAAACTCTAATAGTTCCTCTCCTGAATCATGCTTTACGTGCTCGTAAATAATGCCTCCCAAACAAGCGAATGGAAGAAGAAATGGTAATGGGCGCCAACATGCCCCACTAGCCCCAGCGAACCCGATGGACGACCTTGTTACTCTTGCCGAGTTCAGGGAAACCTTTCACATGTTGGCGCAAGCCATGACCGCCCAGATTAATCAGCAGGCAATGACTCATGTTCCCTAGAATGGGATCATAGCAGCAGCTAGGTTAACAGACATCCTCAAAAATGAATCCACCCTAATTTGTATGGTCAAATGTGGACGAGGACCTATATGAGTTCTTAGAGGAGATCCAAAAGATCACCCAAATCATGGGGGTGACAGGAACAGAGAGCGCAGATTTAGCCTCCTACCAGCTGAAAGGATTCTCTCACATATGGTTTTGTCAATAAAGAGATAGTCAGGGAGTTGGAGCATCCCCCATAGGTTGGGAAAAGTTTATGACTGCGTTCTTAGACAGGTTTTTCCCTAGGGAGTTGAGGGAGGCAAAGGCGGCAGAGTTCATCAACTTGGGACATAAGAACATGACTGTCTAGGAGTATGCATTGGAGTTTACCCAGTCTTCCAATCATGCATCGGAGATGGTAGCTAACGGAGTGTAGACTCCTTGGTAAAGAGTGCAGGACCATTATGTTGCACAAGGACATATACTTTCCACGTTTGGTGATATTCGCTCAACAAATAGAAGCGGAATAGGTAAAGAAAAAGAGAAAGAGGCCAAGAGGGCTAGGATAGGAGATTCAGAGTTTTCCCCTTGGAAGCCGAGTGGTAGACACCGCTCATGCTCCAAACAGAGTTCACCAGCCCCAGCACCTACGAAAGCAAGTGTTCCGTACAGATTGAGGGTAAGGGAAATTACCTATCTAGCTTGTAAGAGCTGTGGGAAGCACCATTTGGGGCAATGCATGGCCGTCTCAAATGGTTGGTTTTGGTGTGGCAAGTTTGGTCATAAGCATTAAGATTGCGTAGCAGCTAAGCGGGGCGAGAGTAGAGCATCAACCACCTCTTCAGTAGATCCTACGAATCGCCCATTTTAGCAGGGGGCATCATCTAGGCAGGTGGTGGACAACTTCAAAACCTCTCCTACACCTTGGCAGCACATCAGGATAAGGGCAAGTCGCTAGAAGTAGTCACAGGTATGTTATGAATTTCTTGTGTTGCTCTATGCATGTTACTAGCCCCAGAACCCTTGTATTGAATAAGGAGCTCTTATGATGTTATATTAGAAGATAATATCGATGTATGCTGAGAACAATTGTGACTATAAGGGTTGTAGTGAATGTTAAAGGTGGAGGAGATATCAAGAGTTAGTAGTGTAGCCCCAACCTTAAGAAAGATTCTAGAGCCTTAGAATGATAGCTTAAAGATAAGAGGAGATGGTAAGTCCATCAGAAAAGTAGAATCTTTAGTATGCTAGTAGGGGAGTTCCATCCTTAACAGTTATGGTATGTAAACCCCTTCAGGTTCAGATAATTCCTCTTCTATTGCAGTTGAAGCTATGCTCTAGCCATTCTTATGTAGATACTTCCAAAATTTTTAGATAGCCGCTTCAGACAGTGATGCTAGTCTCACTCTATGAATCCATATGGCTCATCTTCATCTTATAAACCTGCAATGTGTGTTAACTCATGACTTCCATTATGTTCAGCTCCAACTCAGTCTTTAGGAGTTTCTTTAGTAGCCCCAGTAGATGAGGGTACCTTGTATGTTCTTAGTTTTAGATGTCATGAATGATTTATTCTTATGAATCCCTTACTTTCAGTAAAACCAGATACCATGATTGCTAGTTCAGTATCAGGAAGCAGGTTGAGAACGATATCTCAATCCTTACCAGCTCAGTTCCAGTATAAGGAAATAGTTCCTCCCCAGTACTCTATCTAGTTCAATGTCAGTTTCATGTCTTTCAGACCCTCTCACGTCTTAGAATGCATGTATGATCCAGAAATTCAGTTCAGAGATTTATTTCAGCTTGGAGTCAGATACTCCATTAGCATTCAACCCTTAGTATTTAGTTCTCGGGACTATAGCTCTTTCCCTAGCCTCTCAACTCAGTCACTCCATCAGTTTTCAGCATCGAATGTTTAGTAATTGGGATGACAGTTCCTTTCCCCAGCTTTTTAGTATGTTTATGTACATTCAAGGAAAAATGTTCCCAAGGGGGAGATATTGTAACACCCCAAAAGTCTCTAAGAGTAGACCCAAAACTAGTGAGTTGAGATATTTCAATGCCCCAGACTTTTGGGCTAAGTTTGGAACCGCTGTAGGTGTAAGGATAGGTCTTAGCCTAATGAATTCGATGGATACTAGGTTTTAATATCAATCTCAAGAGTTATAAGTGAAATGGATACAAATTAAGGTCATAAGGAACTTCTGGTACAAAGTTTAGTTGAGAGCCTTCTTACCGATTGAGTTTTCGTACAAGTTCTATCAAGGGTCAACCAATAAAAACTATAGATCCCATTTTAAAAAGTGTTTTGGGTGATTAAATATATCAAACTGAATCCCTTTGAGTGTTCTTTCCAACACATCTGAGCTTGCATCCATCGGAGTTTGGAGTAAAATGTTATGAGCAAATTAGGGAAACTGCACCAACATCATAAAATGATTCGTTAGGTGACTCGTTAATTCATCTAACATCCCATTAAGTGGCTAAAATTGCTAGAAAACTTCAGTTTCAGAGGGGACTTAAGGAATGGTCAAATGACCTGTTAAGTCACCTCACGACTTGTTAAGTGACGTGCTAAGAGGCAAAGTTTTGTGCAAATCATAGTAGACTTCACGGATTGGACTCACGACTCATCCAATACCTCACGAGTCATGATGTCCCTCGTGAGGACTGGAAGGGTCCTTTTTCCTGCTAATTTCAAAGGTTTTTTAAATAAAATTCCATACTTCTAACTCCTAAACTACGCCTTTTAAGTACCATACGGGACAATTTTAAGTGCTCTTCCTAGCCTAAACCCTCATTCCATCGAAAGAGTCTCTCAACCTCTTCTTCCTCCTCTCTCTCAAGACTCAAGGATCACCTAGGGCATCTTCAAAGGCTTCAAGGTTCAAGTTCAAGTGGGGGATTCCTTTTAATAAGGTATGTGGGTTTTTAACAAGGACCTCCTTTAATCCTTGTGCCCCAAATTTTATACTAAAAATCCCAAATCTCTTGATTCTAGAGAAGCATATTTTAGGGTTTCAATTTATGCATGAATTCTCATATGTTCTCCCTGAATTATAAGACCCGTCATGGTCAATAGTCGTGTACTCTTATGAAGTTACTTAAACCTTCTTGAATTATGTACATGATATATGAAAAGCATGATTTTAGAATTTTCACCATGTCTTGGCATAAATTTCGAAATAGGGTTTCATTAACATTCACTTACTCTTACCATGAACTCATTATATATATTTAAAGAATGAGTCAATTATATGGGTTCCGTAAATCTAGAATATATAATTTAATATATATGTTGAGATACTTATTGACTTGGGTGAATATGAAATATAAATATTCCTGCTCTATCATTTTGGATATGTGTTAAAAGTATGAATTGGACATATGGATCTCACATGAATCTAGGGTATACACCATATGTTATGAACACGGGATTTAAATGTTGTGGATATGTTTAAAGTATGATATGATCCTATAGATGTCTCATGAATTTAGATTGTATGATTTAAATGATGATTCAGGACTATGATGATATTGAATTATGATGATAAAACATGAGAATGATCATTCAGACTTTTTGGCTTGTTGTTAGTAGAAAGTAGCCTTAATAAACTCTAAATGAATTCAGTATGATGCAATTAGTTGAATGTTCATGTCTCTGATTTGCTTAAGTAACTTAGACTGGACGAATGACATCATACTAGTGATCTCCATGTTCTAACATAATGGGGACTCTCCATAGCTGAGAATGTTTCCCTTAGTCAATTAGGAACTCTCATCAGCCGAGAATGTTTCCCTTAGTCAGCCAGAAACTCTCCATAGCAGAGAATGTTTCCCCTAGTCAGTCAGGGACTCTCCATAGCAAATAATGTTTCCCTTAGTCAGTCAGGGACTCTCCATAGAATAGAATGTTTCCCCTAGTCAGGCAGGGACTCTCCATAGCCGAGAATATTTCCCTTAGTTAGTAAGCGACTCTCCATAGTAGAGAATGTTTCCTTCAGTCAGTCAGGGACTCTCCATAGCTGAGAATGTCTCCCTTAGTCTATGATATAATTTCAACTCAGCTCCGTATAATTTCATATTTCAGTTAAAATTAATTTAGCAGGATTTAGGATCAATTACCAACAGATAGTCAGTACAGTGTACGATTTCAGTTAGAGTTTCAGTTCTCAGTAGATGTACAGGACATGACCTTTATGCATCGATTTGATTATACTTCATTAATGTTTTCAGATAAAAGCTTATTGTCAATATATATGCATTTCAGAAAAGGTTTTTGTATTGTGGTTAAGTTATATGTCGATGTATCTAGTTTACTTCCTTCCTAGTATACTTGTATGTTTTAGTTTACCTATGCTTCCCGCATACTCAATACATTCCAAGTACTAATCTCATATTTTATGTGCTATTTCGTTTAATGATATAGATTTAAGTTTCGAGACTCAGCCACATGGTGAGATATTCCTCATTCCAAGTTCAGCTGCTTGTGGTGGGTCCTCATCTTTCGAGGACGCGATTTATGTTTTCTATTTCATTTATGTTTCAGCTTTCAGACTTTAGGAGTTAGCTGGGGGCTTGTCCTAGCAACTCATCAGTTTAGTAGAGTCTTTCAGACTTGTATGGAAAGATTCAGCTTTTCATCAGAGTTTTATGAGATTTGTTATTTTGGGTTTTAAATTAGACTCTTTCAGTTAGCTTCCGCTTAGTTCTGATTTCTGTTAGTTGTTATTCATATAGTTTTATGCTAATATTATTTCATGGGTTGACTTGGGGCTTCTTAGGGTTCCCTATCTCATGTCTCGATCCGGGCCTATGTTTGGGTCGTGACACACAATCCGTGCGCCTACACCTTATCACGGGGTCCTAGGATCACAACCTCCGCCGACTTAAACGAAATAGGACGAGGTCTAGGTTACTTAAGCAATAGTCTGAAGGTCATGTTGGGGTAAGAATAACTCATAAGTGAACTGTAAGGTCACAGGAGACCAACTATTTAGTTCCTCCGATTAGAATAACTATGGGGATGCTACCAATTAGACATGCTCCTAAGTAGTCAGCCCTAACTCTCCACAGGCAGCCTACCACAACTCCTAGCCTAGAAGTAACACTATGATATTATGGAACTAGTCCCTTTAGACTTTAACTTAGTTTTTTCAGATCTCATATGGCCTCTCTGGGCAACTCATAGCCTCGTAGGTAGGTTTATCTGGACCTAGCCACTCGCGGCAACCTGTACGTGGACATCTATAGGAGTAGGCTAGGGCGTTGGCCACACATCTAACTACTAATAAGGTTCCCTCCTTATATTATCCACTGATCTATCAGGCTTGTAGCAACTAGTATGGTTTCCTAGGAAACCTGTATGATAAGCATTAAGTCGACATGAACTAACGGTTACAGACCGTAGCCAACCATATAATGAGTTGTCCCCCAGTTCGTTAGGCAACCCTGGTGACATCAACTCGAGGATAAACTCACCCTATCTAGATTTTGGTGCTGGAGGTGTCAAGGTACACCATCGGCCTCTGGGCCAGCTTTACTAACAATACAGGGATTAAACTGAAAGTTATACCACCTGGCTACGCCCTATGCTGTCAAACATAACTATTCAGGCCCAACAGCTAAACCTAGACTTCTTAGGTCTTGGCACAACAACAAAAAATCAGAATACTTCTAGGGGTAAACAGTGGAACGGGAACTCTCTATAGCGCACCCAGCATTAGTCACACTTAACATACCTTTTTATCGGCAAGGGATACTACAGTATACTCTCAATACATCTTTTAATAGTTAACCACAACATATAGAATCATTATCTACTAACATCAGCTAATTACAACATATATAATCCTTATCTACTAGCAATAGCTAATTACAACATACAGGGTTGTTATCTACGTTCCAGAGCATAGCTCGTATCATTATACGACCAGAGTAACTTGCCGAAGGGATAAGCCTTAACACACCTCGAATACTGATTCTCGTTTACCCATGTAGTTCCGAATTGAAGCCGAGAATTCTACTCAATTGTAGCATCCATGCTGAGAGAATAAGGCTATTTCAATAGTAGGAATCGACAAATAATGATATCTTTCAAATACAATAACTACAATTCAAACTTCATTCAATTTAGTCGGAAACTTACAAATTCCCGATATTTTAGAAGGTAGAAATGCTTACCTTTCACTTCTAGTCGCTTAGGAAGTGATTAGAAGTTGTTTCAACAACATTTATTCAATGGGGTTCTGGTACTTCGAGCGAATTTCCAAGAAATAACTCCTTAGGGATGTCCCTCGTAAGCATGGAACTCGTTATCCAAGATGAATTTGCATTTGGACGGAGTTTAATGGCGTAATTCGATGAAAAATGGGAGAAACACATGCTACTCTCTCTTCTTCAGTCTAGGGAAATATTTGTTATGATCCAAACAACTCATAAAGGACCTTATATTAGTGGGGAGGAAGTGGCAGGGTGTGCAGTGTGTCTCCCATCACACTGGGGTAGGGGTGTGATACACCGTCCCTTACGGAGGAGGGAGGTCCACGACGTGCCGCCCATTGCAGCATGCCTCCGGTCTCTTTGCTCCTGCTCTCTTGATCGCGCGCTTACACATACATTCCCTGAGCCCTTTTCCGCATGTGTCATACTCCAAAATTCTCAACATATATATGCACGCCTTTGTTAAATGACAGAAACTTACGAGGTGTAACATTCTCATACCCCATATCCAAGTATCAAGAGTCCTTGCATATGAGTCGGTTGAGTTATGCATATATCCCTGCATATAGGGTAGTAGATTACAAAGTTACAGGTGGTCTCTTCCTACCATGTTCATTGAGTTACTATCAATTATTTTTCTTATCATGATTGATATTGACAGGTTCTAGGTTGTGTTTGCTCCTATCCCTGGTTCAGTTACCCTTTATATAATTGTGTTTACATATTTCTGTCTGACATACCCGTACATATCTTTCTAATTGAGGTCCTTTCTCTTGGGAGCCCCTATAATTGTGTCGTATGTATAGGTAAAGGTTTAGACTGTAAACTGCAGTAGGAGTTGCTCTTCAATAGAGAGTTGGTATGCTCCCTTCTTCCAGGAGCTGAGGTCCAACTTGCATTCTTTTGAGTTTTGATGTTCAATATGGGTAGGCTGGGGCCCCATCCCGTACATTCAATTTGTGTACTCTTTATAGGCTTTTGTGGACTAGTTATGCGATTTCAGTCAATATGTGGCCTTGCTTGCTTTCCAGAGTTTATTTTAAGTTCTATTATGGCCTTTTCGGCATCTTATCTTTTGTCGTTATATGTTGAGAATTGGTCGGTCCCTTTTTGAGTTATAGATGACAGAGACAGTTTCTTGATTGGCCTGAGTGTTACAATTACAGACTTTATATAGCCTACTTTTGGATCATTCAATTATCCAGACCCAGCTGCCTTCCCTTAGTTTTGAGTCATGTCAAATTTGATATCCGAGAAAAGTCGTGTCCCAAGGAGTCCACAAATCTATGTCTATTAGAGTATTTCTTATGGGTATGTCATGCACCATACTTATAATCAGGAGGCTATAGGACATTTAGGATGTCTTTTCCACTTCATTGATTGATAATTCATGCTATAGAGCTATGTTATAAAGTTTCCTAATGTTTAACATGTGCTTATGTTTTGAATATGCATTGAAAAGGAAAATGGCTACGTGTTTTGTCGGCACTGCCATGGGAGAGGGTATTAGTTGCCCTCTTGATGACTAGGAGGATAGGTTAGTGTCTCCTACTCTAGATGCTACAACCCCTCCTGCACCAGCCAGGATTGTTGTGGCCCAAAAGTGAAAATGGGAAAAGTGTANTCTCCTACTCTAGATGCTACAACCCCTCCTGCACCAGCCAGGATTGTTGTGGATAGACATCCAGCTCCGCTAGCCCCAATGATACCTGAATATGATAGAGTTGTTAAACCCCTACCAACTTTGTAACGTCTATTGCACTAAAGAGATAGGGCATTGAGGGAACCATTCAGTTAATGGCTAGCTACTGGCCAACAGCGGCGGTTAGAAGCAGTAGACGAGCCTAAAGGACATGCATCTAAGAGTTCCAGAGCCCATGAGTTTCTAAGTTTGAGTCCTCCAACTTTTACTAGATTTGATCGGAGTGAGGACCCCCCAGATTTTATTGATTAGATGTATAGGGTATTGTAGGATATGAGGGCCCCCAGGATTTTATTAATTAGAAGTATAGGGTATTGCAGGATATAGTTACAAAATGACTGGAGTTAGCAGCATTCAAGCTTCGTGATATAGCCATTTTATTGTTTGAGGCTTGGGCTAGATCTCAAAGAGCTAATGCACCTCCAGTTGAATGGGGGGAGTTTTCATCAGGATTTTTTAGATTTGTACTTGCCACAGGGGATTCGAGAGGCTCAGGTTGAGCAGTTCCTACATTTGTAGTAGGGTAGTATGAGTGTACACGATTACAGTCTCAGGTTTAATACTCCACATATGGTACAGATGATGAGGGCAAGAGTCCATTGGTTTGTGAAAGGATTGAGACCTCATTTGTCTTGTGATTTCTTAGAAGTTTCTACCTAGGAAAATATGGATATTGCATGGATGTAGGCCTTTGGCCAAAGGACGAAGGACTTGATTCATCATTTGTGAGGTACCTATAGGGGACGGGAGCAAAGGAAGAAGGCTAGGAATGCTGAATCTTAAACAAAAGTCTCGAGGAGACCTAGGAGCTCAATCATCTAGGAAGTTTTCCCAACTTTTAGAGAGTTCTCCACCCTAGTTATTGGGACAACGGAGAGATCAGGGCCCGATTCCATCTCATTTTCGATATAAGGAGAACCTTCTCTACCAGCATGTGCCCAATGTGGTAGGACCCATTCAGGATAGTGCATAAGGTTCAAAGCATATGCCATCATTGTGGCCATCCATGTCATTATATGCGACAGTGTCCAAACAAGACCAGACATGACACTACATAGCGGTCAGGTTCAGTAGCTACTTCTTCATCCATAGTTTGTTCTCCTAAACCCAACTATCAGTCTGTAGTTGGTCAAGGTAATGGCAGAAAGGGAGAGGCTTCTATTTTATGGACTGCACAGAACCACTTTTATGCTTTGGGTAGTCGTCATGATTAGGAGGCATCACCTGACATAGTCACAGGTACATTAATTATCTTTTATTGTGTAGTATATGCCTTTCTTGATCTTAGTTCTACCCTTTCCTATGTTGCTTTTTTGATTTCTAGTCAGTTTAAAATAGTCCCTAAATTGTTGTCTTAGACATTCGCTGTTTCTACGCCTATTGGCGGGTCTATGTTACGTAGAAGGATTTATTGGAGTTGTGCAGTGTTGGTGTGTGACAGACCTACACTAGATAACTTATTTGAGCTTGAGATGGACAATTTTGATGTGATTATGGGCATGGATTGGCTGGCAACATGTTATGCTAATGTTGATTTTCAAGCCAAGATTGTTAAAATTCACTTTCCAGATGAGCTATTCTTGGAAGGGAAGGGCAACGCTATTACGCCTAAAGGTAAGTTCGTTTCAAACCTTAAGGCTTAGAAGAGTATATCAAAAGGCTTTATTTCTTATTTAACTAGGGTCAGACACCTAGACAGCAAGTCGGTGACTTTCCAATCGGTTTCAATGGTATACGAGTTCCCCGTAGTCTTCCTACAAGACTTACCTGGGTTCCTCCTAAAAGGAAGATAGACTTTTCCATTTATCTACTCCTAGTTACTCAACCTATATCAATACCTCCTAAAAAAATGGTTCCCGTTGAGTTAAGAGAGTTAAAGGAACAACTAAACGATATGCTCAAGAGAGGTTTCATACTGCCTAGAATATTGTTATGGCTTGCACCAGTATTTTTTGTGCGAAAGAAAGACTGGTAATTAAGGATGTGTGCCGACTACAAATAGCTAAATAAAGTGACAATTAAGAATAATATCCCCTCCCCAAAATTAATGATTTGTCTAATCTGTTACAAGGTGCTAGGTGCTTTTCCAAGATCGACTTGAGGTACGGATACCACCAGTTGTGAGTTAGGGAAGTTGATATCCCTAAGATAGCCTTTACGACTACATATGGTCACTATGAGTTCTTGGTATGTTATTTGTTCTTACTAATGCCATGGAATCCCTTATTGATTTGATGAATAGAATGTTTAAGCCCTTTTTTGATGTGTTCGTTATCGTCTTTATTGACAACATCCTGATTTATTCGTTATTAGAGAAAAAGCATATAGATCACCTAAAAGTTGTGTTGCAGGCCCTCTAAGAGCACAAGTTTTACACAAAATTCTATAAATGTGAATTTTGGTTAACATATGTAGCTTTTCAAGTCCATGTGATTACTGAGGAAGTCATAAGAGTTGATAGTAAGAAAATAGCAGCGGTGAAGGTTGGCCTAGACCTCTGAATCATATAGAGGTTCATAGTATTCTAGGTTATAAAGGCTATTATCACAGATTTTTGGAAGGCTTTTCTACCATAATATCGTACCCTTGACAAAGTGGACGCATAAGGTAGCTAAATTTCAATGGAAAAAAGCATGTTACAGGAGTTTCAAACAATTAAAATATAGGTTGACTTTTGCACCTGTCTTGGACCTTCCCAAAAGGTGCAGAGGGTTATATTGTCTATTGTGATGCTTCTCGAGTTGGTTTGGGCTATGTGTTGATGCAACACGACAAGGTTATTGCTTATGCATCTAGACAATTGACGAAACATGAGTAGAGTTATCCTACTCATGATCTATAATTGGCAGCTGTAGTGTTTTCACTGAAGATCTGGCATCACTATTTACATGGTGTTCATGTTGATATATTAATAGATCATAAGAGTCTCCAATATTTGTTTCAGTAGAAAGAACTGAATTTGAGACAGAGAAGGTGGTTAGAGTTGCTGATAGATTATGATGTAAGCATTATGTATCATCTAGGTAAAGCAAATGTTATTGCTGATACATTTAGTCGCTAGTCTATGGGTAGCTTGAATCACAATCAGACTTATAGGGTTGTGAAAACCTTACAATAGTTGTCTATTTACAAATTCGATTAACAAATGGCAAAGATGGAGTTGTTATTGTTTAGAATACTGTAGAATCATTTATAGTAGAAGAAGTTAAACAGAGACAATATGATAACACAGAGTTAGTGTTGTTGAGAGAAAGCATACCACAACAGAAGCAGGACCTATTTGACCATGGATCAGATAGAGTTCTCAGGTATCAAGGTCGTCTATGTGTCCCCAATGTGGGTGCACTATAGGAGAAGATCAAGAGTAAAGCCCATTGCTCCTTTATTCAATGCATCCAGGTTCCATAAAGATGTACCGGGACCTGAGGAAACTATATTGGTTGAACGGTACTAAAAAGGACATCACAAGCTTTGTATCCTAGTGTCCTAACTGCTAATAGGTGAAGGTCAAGCACCAGAGACCTGGAGGCCTGACCTAGAATATTGAGATTCTAGTATGGAAATGGGAGGTAATTGATATGGATTTCCTTATATGTTTCCCTCGAACGAGTGAAAATATGATTCTATTTTGGTGATTGTAGAGTGACTGATAAAATTAGCTCACTTCCTGCCAGTTAGGACTACTTATGCTGTTGTGGACTATGTGTAATGCCCCGGAAACTCAAAGACTAGATCTGGGACCTAAATTAGAAAATCTAGAAATCTGTAGAAATTGTCACAGGACGACTCACCTAACGAGCCATTGAGAGACCTAACGACTTGTTAGGTCAGTCATGGGAAGGAGGATTGAGATAGGATAAAGGAGAGGCAGTGTAACCAATGGAAGACCTCACGATTCGTGGTCAAGTCCCACCACCCGTTAAGTCACTCGTGGTCAGACCGAGGTCAGGTAATTTAGAGTTGAAGCAGTGAGGTTGGCGGATGGTTACCATGAGTCGTGGTCACTAGTGACGGGTCATGATGTTCCCCGTTATTAGCCACAGATGATTATTGTCCTGTGTATTTGACGAGCGACGTCACGAGTCGTGGCCAGTTATAATGAGTCGTTATGTCCCACATGAGGACTTCAGTGATTTTCAGGCAGTAGACCTAATGAGAGGTCCCAACGAGTCATGGTCCAAACCAATGACTCATTGAGTGACCCGTTGGGACCTAGTCGTCCAGACTTCAGATTTTTGCTCAAGATATTTTTGTAATATCCTACCTATTTAATCCCTAAACTACATCGTTTTAGGTAAAATTCCAGTGATATTATAGGGTTTGAATGGTTCCTCCCCTTATTCCCACGTTCATTCTCAGAAAAATATCGACAAGTCTCTCAAGAACTATCAGAGCAAGCCTAGGGTTTTCCTCCATAGCAGTAGTCCAAGCTTTCTCCTTCAAGAAACTTCAACTCAGGTATGTGGGAATTCAACAAGGGAATTGTCCTTCCCTTGTGTCCCCCAAAACCCTCCCATAGTTTCTCTATCAATTTTAGCCTTGAGTTTCCGAATATGAAGAAATTATATGTTAATTTCAAATAGAATTATATCCTTGCTTATTAATTATATGATCTCCATCAATTCTTACCTGAATTTTTGATGTTCTTACCAAAGTGAATTTAAGCCCTAAATTTTCGAGTAAAGACTAATTGTGTATTAAATTCTGTCTAGTTTGTGAAGTGTGATGTGGGCTGAATTTTCTAGTATTTCTTATTGTTTATATGTAGACTAAATACTCCATTGATAAGAATGATTTTAGTCTTGTCGGATAAGTTTTTTTTAATTCTTGAAAATTTTCCATATTATAGAATTCCCGTGTTGTTGGAATGAGTTGGATTCTCTATTAGCTGCTTAGTAGTTCAGTTCTGTTAGAACGTAGAACCTCTTCAAAACTATTCAGAACTTGTCAACTGATCAGTTTGACTTCATTCTTTTCCTAAGGTGTCAATGGTGCCTCCCAGTTATCAGAATCAGATTCATAATCTAGTTTATTGGTCCATTAGGCGGTCATGACATTTTAGATATATAGCTTTGACTAGCCTCAGGACCCCAGTGGAGATTACAGTTTGTTCTTAGAATGTTATGATGCTTCTTGATAAGCATCTCTGCCTAGTCTAGAACCTAGTTTCAGAATCTGGTCCGAGAAGACTCTCAGGGCACTTTCAGTTATATGTCCCTGACTAGTCTTGGACCCCAGTTTCGAGCTATCAACCTAGTAGTTCAGTTTAGATTTTTCAGTGGGAGTAGGACTTAGCACCAAGTGGGCTAGGGTTCTAGCGCACCTAGGTTCCCAGAACTACGTTGCCAGCATAGGTTAAAGTATTACTTGGCCTGATTGGCCGCAGACTTTCGTGATCACCCAGTTCATGCCTTTATACCTTGGAAAGGTATATTGGGTCCTACCGATGGGGTGTATACATCAGATTCCACGTCGAGCTGATGTGGTTATATGTCGGTTATAGACTCTCCCACTAGTCAGTCCAGTCCAATTTCAGAATACGCAGCTCAGTTCAGTTCTAGTTCTATCAGTTTAGCCCAGTTCAGTACAGTATTTCAGACTTAGAACTTTCAGACTTAGGGCATGTGTTTGACCATCAGACAGGGTCATCATGACCATTTCAGTTTACTTTAGTAGTTTAGTCCAATTTCTTGTTGGTCATTGCGTGTCATTTCAGTTCAGACTTTATATTCAATTATGTTTCTCCCACTTACTCGGTACATTCAAAGTACTGACGCATACTTTTATGATGTATCGTTTCATGATACAATTGCAGGTTCTCAGACTCAACACCATTAGTCGCAGCGGTTCAAATCCTCTTCCTCAGTAGTTGAAGTATGAGTCCTCATCATCCGAGGGCCTTATTTTATTTCTTTCAGTTAGTTCATTATTTTTAGCTAGACTTAGTGTTAGTTGGGGGCTTGTCCCAGCAACTCATCAGTTAAAGGGCTTTCAGACACAGAATTAATTTCAGCTTCAGATGTTCTTGAACCTTATATTTTCAGTTTTATTTTCATAAATTCTTTTATGCTATTATTTCAAAGCTTCCACTATNCACTATATTTTCTTTACTCAAAATACCAGTGTAGGATAGACCGGGGGTTGACTTGGGGTCACTTGTGGCTTCAAGTACCGTTTCTTGTCCAGGGTGTAGACTCGGGGAGTGACAAACTTGGTATCATAGCCCTAGGTTTTATGTATCCTCGAAATGTCTAAAAGCCACATCGAGTAGAGTCCTTTTCATGGGTGTGAAGCACACCACACTTATGATGAGGAGGCTACGAGATGTTATTAGGAAAAACTCTCTTTTGTTCATACTCTTTATCGTGCGTTAAAGTTCAATTCCAGAAATGTCCTTCTAACTCGTGCTCTATTTCGTTTCAGTGAATCATGCCTCCTAGATGCGGTAACAGAAGAAGAGTCGGTAACGCCAGTAGACCTGCCTCACTATCCCCGAAAGCCCCTTAAGATGATTCAGTTCTACCGCCGAATTTAGGGCGGCCATTCAATTGCTAATCGAAACAGTCACCAACCAGGTGAACAATTAGGTTGTTCCGGTAGCCACGAACAAGACTACAGCAGCTGTGAGGGTTCAGGAATTCACTCGTATGAACCCTTCATCCTTTCAGGGATCCAGAGTAGGGGAAGATCCCAAAGGAGGATCCCCAACAGTTTGTGGATGAGTTCAAGAAGATTACCTGCATTATGGGTATTAGCTCCTCTAGAAGTGCTGACCTGGCAGCCAACCAGCTAAAAGAGGTAGCTCAGGTCTGGTATGAACAATGGAAAGAGGGGAGGCCAGCGGGAGCAGGACCAGTGGAGTGGGATGAGTTCCACATAGCTTTCTTTTATAAAATTTTCCCTCGGGAGTTGAGGGAGGAAAAGATGGTGTAGTTTATGAATTTGAGACATGGCAACAGAATCATGGAGGAGTATGCTCTGAAGTTTACTAGGCTATCTAAGTATGCTCCAGAGATGGTAGCCGAGACAAGGGCTCGCATGCTGAAATTTGTGAATGGGGTGTCGAATTTGTTTCTCAATGAGTGCAGGAAAGTGATGTTGATTAAAGATATGGACCACTCCAGCTTGATTGTCTATGCCCAACAGATTGAGGCCGTAAAGCTGAAGGATATGGAGCAAAAGAATAAATGAGAAAGAACTAGACAGTCAGATTATGGCCATCAGAGGTCTAGCTGTAGTAGCTGCCCACAACAACAACAATAACAACAACAGCAGTAGAGCGCCCCAACACCCAGTTCAGTCAGCGCCCCAACCATTCGGTCCTGCCAGGATCGGATGGGTGGGTCCACTGGCACTCAGTCTTAGACCCACAACACTGGGAACAGGTATCCAACTTGCCCCAAGTGTGGCAAGAACCACCCGGGAAAGTGCCTTCAAGGTCGAGAGGGTTGTTTCGATTGTGGACAACTCGGACATCAGCTCATGGAGTGCTCATAAGTTGGGCGAGGTAGATCCCAATCCACCACATCATCAACTCCAGCAGGCTAACACATCAAGTACGGATGACGGTCATCATCAAAACCATTTCTATGCTCTGTCTTTCCATCAAGACCAGGAGAGCTCACCCGAAGTAGTCATGGGTATGTTACGTCTCTTTTATCTAGACATGTATGCCGTCCTAGATCCAAGAGCCACTCTTTCATTCGTGACTCCCTACATAGCAGTCCAGTTTAATATCAGTCCAGAGGTCCTCTCAGAACCGTTCTATGTCTCCACCCCAATTGGCGAGTCAGTTAGAGCCAGCCGGGTGTATAGAAACAACCCAGTCTTAGTCCTGAATAAATTTATCCCAGCTGACCTCGTAGAGTTAGATATGTTCAATTTTTATCTTATCCTTGGCATGGATTGGTTACACTCCTTCTACGCCTCAGTTGATTGCAGAACTAGTGTTTTCAAGTTCCAATTTCCAAATGAACCAGTGTTTGAGTGGACAGCAAGTAGTTAAGCGCCTAAGGGTAGGTTTATTTCCTACCTTAAGGTCCAAAAACTCATCTCCAAGGGATGTATCTATCATCTAGTTCAAGTCAAGGATTCCAACACTGAGACCCCAACTATCCAGTCAGTTAGAGTAGTTAGTGAGTTCCCAGATGTTTTTCCAGAGGATCTTCTCGGAGTTTCCCCTGAATGGGAAATAGACTTCAGATAGACCTTCTCCCAGATACTCAACCTATCTCCATCCCTCCTTACAAAATCGCTCTAATAGAGCTTATGTAGTTAAAGGGAAAGTTCAAAGATCTTCTTGACAAAGGTTTTATCAGACCCAATATCTCTCTCTAGGGTGCTCCTATGCTATGTAGGGCGCAAGAAAAACAACACCATCAGAATGTACATAGATTACCATCAGCTGAACAAAGTCATAGTAAAGAATAGGTATCCCCTACCCAGAATTGACGACCTGTTTGACCAACTTAAGAGAGCCAGTTGTTTCTCAAAAATCGATCTTCGATCAGGGTATCTTTAGCTAAGGGTCAGAGAGTGTGACATACTGAAAACAACATTCAAAACTCGATATAGTCACTACGAGTTTATGGTGATGTCCTTCAGGCTATCAAACGCCCCAGCAGCCTTCATGGATTTGATGAACAGGGTCTACAAGCAGTATCTGAATATGTTCATCATATTATTTATCAAAAAAATTCTAGTATACTCCAAAAATGACGAAGAGCATGCAAATCACTAAGATAGCCTACGCCTCCAGAAAACTCAAAGTCCATGAGAAGAACTATCCAACTCATGACTTGGAGTTGGCAGCGGTGGTGTTTGCACTAAAAATATGGAGGCATTACTTATATGGAGCTCATTTCGATATGTTTACAGATTATAAGAGTCTTCAATACGTGCTGAGTCAGAAGGATATAAATCTGTGTTAGAGAAGGTGGTTGGAGTTTCTAATGGACTATGACATGAGCGTGCTGTATCACTCGGGTAAAGCCAATGTGGTGGCTGACGCCCTAAGCAGACGGTGTATGGGGAGTGTGGCTCACATTGAGGAAGGCAAGAAGGACTTAGCGAAGGATGTTCATAGACTGGCCTAGTTAGGGGTGCAGGTTGTGGACTCAGCCGAAGGTAGTGTTGTAATGCAAAGCTGGTCGGATTCATCCTTGGTAGTCCAAGTCAAGTCCAGACAGGATGAGGATCCCATCTTACTTAAGCTTAAGGGAGCAATTCTCAGAAAAGAAATAGAAGCTTTCTCCCAAGTGGGAGATGGGGTGCTCCGTTACCACGGCAGGATGTGTGTACCGGAAATCGGTGAGTTGAGATAGCAGATATTGGTTAAAGAACATAGTGCTAGATATTCCATTCACCCTAGTGCTACTAAGATGTACCGTGATTTACGGGATGTTTATTGGTGGAACGACATGAAAAGAGATATCGCTGAATTTGTAGCTAAGTGCCCAAACTGCCAGCAAGTCAAGGTAGAACAACAGAGACTAGGAGGTATGCCCAGGATATCAACATACCCACATGGAAGTGGGAAGAAGTAAACATGGACTTCATTACGGGTCTACCTAGGACTCATCGGCAACATGACTCAATCTATGTAGTAGTAGACCGGATGACTAAGTCAGCACATTTCCTTTTAGTCAAAACCATAGATTCAGCTGAGGACTATGCTAAAATTTATATTCGGGAGCTGGTTAGACTTCATGGGGTGCAAATTGCCATTATTTCAGACAGGGGTACCCAGTTCACCTCCCATTTTTGGAAGTCTTTCCAGAAGGGACTTGGCACTCAAGTCAAGCTCAACACAACTTTTCACCCACAGACAGATGGGCAAGAAGAGTGGACTATTCATACCCTAGAAGACATGTTGAGAGCGTGCATGATCGATTTTAAGGTAATTGGGATGACAATGTGCCTCTTATCGAGTTTTCGTACAACAACAACTATCACCGTAGCATTTAGATAGCCCCATTTGAAGCATTATATGGTAGGAGGTGTAGATCTCTTATAGGGTGGTTCGAGGTTGGTGAAGCTACCTTTATTGGGCTAGACTCAGTTCACGAGGCAATGCAGAAGGTTCAACTTATCCGAGAACGATTGAAAACAGATCAGAGCCACCAGAAGTCTTATGCCGATGTGCGGAGGAGAGAGTTGGAGTTTGCAGTTGGTGACTGGGATTACCTAAAAGTTTCACCCATGAAAGGGGTTATGAGGTTCGGAAAGAAGGGTAAGCTCAGTTCGACATATGTGGGATCCTATAGAATTTTTAGGCATATCGGCAATGTAGCCTATGAGCTCGAATTACCTTCAGAACTAGCATCTGTACACCCAGTTTTCCATGTGTCACTTTTGAAGAAGTGCATCAGATATCAAACCTCAGTTGTACTGTTGGACAGTGTAGGAATAAAAGATAGTCTCTCATATGATGAAGTCACAGTCCAGATCCTTGACCGTTAGGTTCGCAAGTTGAGGAACAAGGAAATAGCTTCAATCAAAGTCATACGGAGAAATCAGTAGGTTGAGGGAGCTACGTGGGAGGCCGAAGCAGATATGATGGCAAAATACCCGCATTTGTTCTCTACTAGCTCTATCATAGCTTGAGATATTAGTTCTGGCCCCAGAACTTAAACTAGCTTTCATGATTCAGTTCAGGTGTTCAAGTCTCTTTTATGTTTTTGAATGTATGTATCAAAGGTTAATTCAGTTCATTCATGTATTTTGAAACGGAAGTAGTCATTCTGACAGTTTTGAAGTCAAATGAATAGTATTTGAAAGTTATGATTGTATTTTTCTAGTTCCTTGTGTGTTTTCTAACATTCGAGGATGAATGATTACAAGGGGGAGATACTGTAATGCCACAGAAACTGAAAGAATAGATTCGGGATTTGAATCTGGAAATCTAGAAATCTACAAAAATTGTAACAGAACGACTCACCTAACAGGTCATTCAGAGATCTAACGACTCGTTAGGTTAGTTGCGGGAAAGAGGATATAGATAGGATAAGGGAGAGGCAGTGTATCCAATGGAAGACATCACGAGTCATGGTCATGTCCCACGACCCATTAAGTCACTCGTGGTCAGGTCGAGGTCAGGAAATTTAGAGTCAAAGCAGTGAGGTTGATGGATGGTGACCACGAGTCGTGGTTACAAGCGGCGGGTCGTGATGTTCCCCATTACCAGCCCCGGATGATTACTGTCCAATGTACTTGACGAGCGATGTCATGAGTCGTGGCTAGTTATAACGCGTTATGCCCCTCGTGAGGACTTCAATGATTTTCAGGTAGTAGACCTAACGAGAGATCCAAACAAGTCATGGTACAAACCAACGACTCGTTGAGTGACCCGTTGGGACCTAGTCGACCAAACTTTAGATTATTTCCTAGGGATATATTTTTTATCTCCTACTTATTTAATCCCTAAACTATGTCGTTTTAGGTAAAATTCCATGGATATTAGAGGGTTAGAATGGTTCCTCCCCTTATTCCCATGTTCATTCTCAAAAAAATATCGACAAGTCTCTCAAGAACTCTCAGAGCAAGCCTAGGGTTTTCCTCCATTGTAGCAGTCCAAGCTTTCTCCTTCAAGAAACTTCAACTTAGGTATGTGGGAATTCAATAAGGGAATTGTTTCACGACCCGAGAGTACACCTAGATTGTAGACACGGGACAAGAAGCCCCGAAAGATTCCAAGTCAACCCATGGCGTGAGCATATCTCTAATTCATGCGCATAAAGAGGAAAGATTAACTTAATAGTCATGAACTAACTAAAAATCGTAACATGAGATATAAGGAACAACATTACAAGATCCAAACATAAATGGCTGAATACTACCCATAGGTCTGAAAGCCTCTAATCATAATAGATGGGTTGAAGGGACAAGACCCCGATTAACCCCAACATTCTAAAAACAAAAGGTAAATAAGGTTCGAACATGAAGCCCTCTAATCAGGAGGACTCACCACTGGAAGCTGAGAGCAGAACTGAGCGCAAGCTAGGAACGATGTTGAACCTGCAAACTAGATCCTAAAAATACGAGGGTCAGTACATGGAAGGTACTGAGTATGTAAGGTATGTAAAACAATGATGAAAAACATAAAAGTTATAGTAGTGGGGACATCATGATCTTAAGACTGAAAACGTAAGTATATCATAAGGCTCAATATTTCCAAAATGTTCGTAAACCTGTCGTAGTCATAGCATGTGAGAAGACATTTCATAAAACATAACTTTAGCCAAAAGAACATAATCATGCATACCTTAACACCACGTGGAGCAATGGGAGATTTCTATAACCGACATACCCCATACGAGCACACATGGAGACCGACCTGTAAGCCTAGTAGGGAGGCCGTTCATACCTTACCAAGGGTATGAAACATGAAGGCGTGATATCACTCATGAAGGCCCCAAGGGCATAGGGGACAAGCACTGAGGCAGTCCTAAACATAACCTATGGTGGCACGTAGTTTTGAGATTCGAGGCGTAACCTAGGCCCCGAACCTACTCGGTGTTAAGTACTACTCCCAAAACATGCAACGTGCTCATAAAATTCATACATCACATGCATGGATGGTTAAATCATTATATTCATAACATGCATGAAAATTCATAATACAATCCAAGGAATTGGGCCCGTGGATCGGCCAAAATAATAGTTCATAAATCATAAGCGGCATGTGGGCATTATCCATAATTTCCATCATACTCGTTGTTCGAGCCAAACTACACGCAAGTGCACGTGGTTGTACAAGTAGTAAAGTGGCTTTATTTCAAGCCAAGTATCGATCTCAAAGGGACTGAACTACGGTAGTAATTAACCTAAGCGTTAGTAAACGATATCTCTATGAATGTAGACAACCAAACAAATAATGTTTTATGAGTTAAGATTACTAAGTAATAAGAATATAAGTCAAGATTATAATTTGAAGTCT
>JACEIK010002212.1:200074-225142 GCA_018107945.1 Datura stramonium | reverse complement strand
TCTGAGTATAAAATATGCTCATCTTAAAATCATTCCCACTTCTTGTCATCACAAGAACATAGCCGTGAAACCCTCCCCCCTCCAAAGCTTCAAACAAGGTTTGCCTTTGTGAAATGGGCTTAGCAGGCTACTGCATCTGCTAAAAAAACACAGGGTGAGCCCACGAAATTCAAATGCTGCTTCTTCCTCTGCTGCTGGTGCACCTTGATAGCAGTGATGCCCATGCCTCCGACCTAGATGAACTTGTTCCAAATAGGCAAAAAGGGTCGACTTCTTCTACCAATCCTCCTCCTGTTGATAAGACTCCAAGTAAAAACATGGACAAATTTCTAGCCATAGGGAAGGCTAATTACTTTTGGTGTCAAAAGGTATTGAAGGGTCAGGTCATTGATTAATCAATTGCTTCTGAACCTGGCATGTCTAGGCTGATTTAAAAGTTAGGGTTTCAAGGTTGCACTCATCTATTCCTTTTCCCTCTTCCAAGGGTTTATGAGATTGAGGTTTTCCAGTTTTATACGAATCTAGAGGTGNCATCATAAAACTGAGGAGCTTTGTCCTCTGTTACACCTTCCATGGCAGCCAACATTTACTACCTTATCGCGAGCATCCTCGGCTTCTTGAATGCTACTTGTCGAGATAACTCAGCTTAACGAGCTTCTTCCACCAATCGTGCCTCTCTCAGGGTTTTTCATTTTTTTGCAATATTTTCTTTAGCTCAAGATCAAGTGGAATCAGAGGGTTTTCGCTTCGTCGAGTACTTAGCATTCACCAAATGGAAACCTGTGGGTGTAAAAAATAAAAGAAAACATAAATGAGGAAATAACAATTAAAAGTTAAACATAGCAATTACTCTAATCCTAAGTCATATTCCCTAGAAACAGCACCACTTTTGATAACTCTCAAATTACACCCTTGTAAAACTATGACGTGGACATTGTCAATAAAGAACCAAACAAAGATCGGACTCGATCCAAAGGGAATATGGTCAAGATGTAGAATAACGCTAGTATTTATGCTTTTAGATCGATTATTTCCTAAAGGGGGTTTTAAAGAATTAAAAACGTAACCCTATTGAAGATTGAAGTTGTTATCAAGTTGATATAATTAATCAGGGAAGTGTTCCTCATTGATTCATAACTATTTCAGGCTTTGCACTCGTGATCTATCCCACTACTTAACTTGTAGAACTGATAACATAAGTTCATCCAAATGAATAGTCGTCCCTACTAGATGACTATACTCAATCGTCGGGTTAGGTCTCTTAAGTGATCTCACTTTAACCGTTATCAATTTGTTCCAAAATTAACTATTCTATGACCGCAGCTCAAGTTATACAATGAACCATAAAGTTCGATGATTTATTGTTCTTCTCTTTTCCTAATCTATACCTCTCTAGGTTCAAGCAAATAGAGAATTCAGGAAATTCCTAAGGTTGTGCTCCCTTAAGAAACATTTAAGATGAACAGAAGACAATAAAAGCATGCATATTGATTTAGAATCACTATATGCAAACCCTAGTTTGTTAATTCACCATGGTTCCAACAACCCTAGTTGTGGAGGTTTTAGCCTCTCATGATTGTAAGAAAAGAATTAACATTCATTGAAGAAAACATAATTAATAACTTACGATGAAGATTGAAATAAAAGCCACTAGGTTATTTCAATATTCAACTAAGAACAATTCAACAACAATGGAGATTAATTTCTAGAACATTTGAAAACTCAAGAAGAAACTCCAATAAGTTGAACTCTTCTCCAAGAAAGTCGTCCTCTAACTAAAATAACCTATAAAAATATTTATATAAATAATTAGAAACCTTTCCTAAATTAATAGGGAAAATTGATTAACTGTCGCCACCTTCTCCTATGAATCGTAACTTGATCATACAAGTCATAGCTTCACTCATACAATGCCTGGAAGCTCTGAATTTGGTTAATTGCTGGGAGTTGGGATGACTCGTACACTGCTCCTATGAGTCGTACATTCTGATTGTGGTTTGAACCTTAGATATCTGGCATCCTCTACTTCTACGAGTCGTACATTCCTGCCATGGTTTGAACCTTTGATATCTGGCATCCTATGAATAATTCCACAAGTGTCTTGGTATGGCTCGTACCTTGATCCTACGACTCATGGTTGCCTTTCGTACCATGAGATCTACCTTTCAACAATCTTTCTGAACTTCACCATGGCTCCTTAATACGGGTCGTAGGTAGTTATCACGACTCGGAGTTATTTCCCATACCTGGGAACTAGACAAGTGCATTCTTCTGAAATTTTCCACTACTACTCTGGTACAACTTATACCAAGATAGTATGGCTTGTACTAAGAGTTTTAACTGGCCAGTACCTTGACCAATCATTCTGAAATATATCACAACTCACAATACGGCTCGTACCACCAAGTCACGACTCATACCACCGAGGTACGGCTTGTATCACCAAGGTACTACTCGTACTGAATTATGTGCTTGGCCTAATATTTTCCCTCTTTCATAGCTTTCAACTCCAACACCTTATTTCCCTAAAAATAAAGCAAAAGAGCATCTTATCCGTATAAACACACCTAAGACCATGCATATTTTCTCAGTTTTAAGCGTCGAAAGTGTTGTAAACCCACAGCACATCAGTTATACATGTACCATGGGTTAGCTTCAAGACATTCATGGTTCTAGATCCCGTATCATGTCTGGGGTCTATGATCGGGTCGTGACATATCCCAACTGTTCACTAATTTAGATAATTCTTTCCCCTATTTCCTTCTTGTCTCTTCAGGGATGAATGGTGGTTTAATTGGTATCTAATGCAATGACCCCTCCAATCATTATGGGATGGTTAAAGCCTTAGCACCCTTATGGAATCCTATAGTAGAAGTGAGCTAATAAAGTTCAAAAATGGGTATGTTAAAACTAAAATATATCTAATGTTATGGTTAATTGATCTGTGTTGCATCCCGTTAGGGGGTGACCTAGTGAACTAGACCTCCATAGGTAATTTTGAGACTACGAGTGAATTCGTACAGCTACTTTACAGTTAAGTGCGTATCAAAAGGGTGGTGTAAGGTCTGGATGAAAGACTTGTGTTTTGGGATGGAAAAATGTCTATTTTACCTAACTATTGGTTAACAGGACACCGATGCAGCGATGGAATTTCAGCTATAGAGAGACCACCATAGCGGTCAGAGTGTCTTTGTAGCAATGATGGAGAAGTGGATAAAGTTTTCTATAGCAAAGACCCGATCACCGTAGTGGGTCCACTGCAACAAGAAAGTGATCATTGCAGTGAACTACGCGAGGTAGAATGCCTATTTAAATAAGTATTTCAAGGTTTTTCACCACATTATTCTAAGGCGCAAAGTTTGAGAGCTCAGGTGTGAATTTTCAAGGGCAAGAGTGATTTCCTTTCAAGGTAAGATTTCTTTGTCAATCCTATCATCCTTCGATCCTCTCACACCCTAGAATCAATTGGTACTCCTTAATGGTGATTTGAAAGTTAAAAATCCTAGAACTATGAAAGTGAGGGTAAGTGGATGGGTGTTTATATTTATGGATTCCTAGGCTTAAAAGTAATTAATTAATACTTCTCAAGATGAATGTGAATGTTCCAGTTCATCAATATGATAATTTGAGATTTAGAATTTGATAAAGTTGGGATCTTTAGCATTAAAAACTACTTTAAAGGGCTTTGAAGAAGTAGAAACTCCATGAACTAGGTTGGAATGATCATTGTGGGATTAGATTATGATAACTTAACTCGTGGGTAACAAATTGTACCATGATTGCAAGAGAATTGGGTGGGTTTGAATTTCCAAGTCCTTGATGAAGAAGTGGATGATTGAATGCTAATTATTTTCTTGCTTATAGACTTTGAACATTCTAAAGCATTGAGGAATGGTAATTCTCTTGCGAAGTAGCTTGATATTTGAGTTCTTTAGTTGAGCTAGGTTACGATTTATGTGGAGTTAGACTTTATTTAATGTCTCGTATGTGTTATAAGTTGATGAGCATGCTCTATTGATCTTTGGACATTGATTTTGATAGAGATTATCATGACTTAACTATGCTATTTGAAAAAGCTCTGAAGTTGTCGAAGTCTGAGAATGTTATTCATAATGTTAAAGTGCAATAGTAATACTCAATATGTACTTGTGGTTTGTCTTGCATGATGACTAAATAAAAAGCATAAATAAATGCTTTGATGTTAATTGAATAATTCTCAATTTGTTCTTATATGAGTGGTTCATGTTTGAGGGGAGCATCTGCACGAGCGGTTGTGTCATAATTGAATAATACGCCATTATTGATGAGTTTCTCGAGCTTGAGGTGAGCTTTCGGGCGAGCGATTATGATATGAGTGGCTCGTATCCAAGGGGAGCATCCAGACAAGAAAATAAATTAGAGCAGATACTGTGCTGATACGGTACATGAATTTCTAGAGTCCCCTGCAGATCATGACTGGATAGGCGGAAATAAGACTCACTAGCATG
This sequence comes from Datura stramonium, assembly GCA_018107945.1. Classification (NCBI taxonomy): domain Eukaryota; kingdom Viridiplantae; phylum Streptophyta; class Magnoliopsida; order Solanales; family Solanaceae; genus Datura; species Datura stramonium. The sequence continues at coordinate 220,655 of JACEIK010002212.1, read as the reverse complement.
TATATACAAATTGTGTGATAGATGTGTGATCAGATTTGATACAGAGAGAGACTGAGGAGATACAGGGCTATACAATTGTAATTCAATTTTGGACATGATTCCACCAAATTGATGTGATTTTCTTTATAGTATAAGCTTGAGATGTTCTTTTGTATGATTATGAGAAACAATAAATTTCATATTTTTTGGCTATGATAGGCACGAAGTTGATGTTTTTATTTGGTAGTATTGGTTACCTGCCTCATGATGTGGATGATTGAGTATATTTAGATTTGTGGCTCTAATGCTTGTTTTATATTATATAATTGTTACCAATCAGAGTCTGCCTTTGATCCTACCAATACATAGTATTAGTGTTGATGTTATTCCTGCACTTTTCTTTGAATGTGAACTGTGGGTGCCAATCACGACCATCTGGGTCGTTACAATGCTCCTTAAAAAATCGGGTGAAATAACTTGGTTCATTTATTTTTGCACTCAAGTCTGAAGTTGTGGAACTAATTGTCATTAGAAAAGGTAGAAAAACAATTAATCACTAACAACTTAAGTATGAATCTGAGCTGAAAATTATTAAAGATGAGGTCTATTTTGAGGGAGAAAATCTAGAAGAATTGTCTTGCAACTTTTAAGTGAAAAAATATCTTGAGATATGTATTCTTTGAACTTAATCATCACATATTCTTACTAAGCTTAGTAGGAGAACAGGTAGTGTAAGAGTTGACTTAGGAATTAGAGAGAAAATGTCTAAAACTGAATCTGAGAAAGAAGAAATGTGTTTTCTTTACAGTAATACAAGACATCTTAGATATAAGTGTCCAATGGCCTTAATGCAAAGAGAAACAAACCTAAATGTTGTTAAGAAAAGAAACACCAATCTTGGTGGAAAGTGTGAAACAGGTAAAAGGAAGATGTTCTCTTATGCGTTTCTAAGCTGGAATAAAAGAGATCTCATTCATACTTTAGTTCAAAAAAAAGGACTCAAGCTAGTCTGGGTTCTTAAATCTAGCCTCTAATTATTTTTGCATGTTCAATTAAAAGGAAGAAAGCAGAACTGGAATATTGATAGTGCTTGCTCAAGGTATATGATTAGGGATAAACGAAAGTTCTTTTCACTCATAGCTATAAAGAGAGATAGCTTAGTCTTTGAAAATGATTAAAAGGGAAGATATGTGGCATTAGAAAGATTGATAGCCTTGTGATAGGGAGAACTACGGATGAAACACGTAGATAAACCTGGTCTATCATTGGAATCTCAATAGAATTAATTCGGGATGATTAAGATTGCATGAGTATTCCTTAATAATTGACTAGAATTAATATTTTTAAAATTGAATATGCCTTAGTTGAAAATGTTCTTCTCGGTCTAGTTCAATTAATTCTACATCCTTATACCATGATAGTTACATTGTCTCCATTGGTCTATTGATATTACCTTTATTATCTTAGTTGAATTATCTTATACTAAGGAAATTTCATATAGTGAACATGGTTCATTAGTTAATCTGAATGTGTGCTTTATCTTTTGTAGTTAATTGCATCTAAACCATGTGTCAAACGTTAATGACATGTTTCATGAGTCAATTTCTTATCAGATAAGTCCAAAATAAAGTTACCTTATCCTCATAATTGAGAAAAACACTTTAAACTGCCAAAATTTTTCAAGGTGCAAGATTTGATCTTGAAACTGCAAACTAATCACAATAATCTCACTTCAACAAGAATTCTTTCTTTACTTCAACTCAATTCCCTTGAAACCTGAGAATGGATTCACTTACACATTTCTTTAAGAAAATTGTGCAGATCAATGAGGTTCCATAAAATGACACAAAGCCTGAATCTATTAAAACTCTAGTGATCCAGAATCTCACTTCATCAAAGTGTGTCTAACACAAAGGTAATTCCCTATTGAACTTTGTTTCATTTTTTGAATGAATCTTGGAAGTTTATAGTGATAGGGGAAAGAACTAGTAGTGCTCATGAAAGTTCAATGACTAAACCTAGTTCTTATGTTGAATTTGAAAAAGAAAAGGATTTGGTGTCATGGGAAGAGTTCTGAGGGTGTTCTTGAACATGAAAGTGTTGAAGGAAGATACAGCAAGTGAGAAAGAAAGTTTGGGTAATCCTGTGGCTGAACCTAGCTCACCTTTTAGGTACAATCTTTGTGATAAATAATAAATATTGTACAAGGAGGATTTATTCTAATAAAATAGAAAGATTTCAATTTAAAGGTATCATTAAAGGCATGAAATAGGTTCTGCAATCGGGTTTATCTCAAGGTGGTGGAGATGAGGATGCTCCATTTAGGAGTTGTGTTAGAAGCTGAAAAAGAATTTCTTTGCAATCATTCCTTTATTGTCTTTCTAATTGTCATGACTTTGATTGTAATGAAATTGCACTGTGTATTGTGGTCTTCACACTTGTTTATGAAAATCTATTTCTCTTTTCATTATTGTGTTTTTCTTGAATAAATAATATCTTTAAATAAATGTTTGAGAAATTTTTATATTTATTATGATTGTATTTATAATAGCCCCAGTTGTCATGAGTATTATATTGCTAACATTCAACTTATCTTTATGAATAATGAAATAATTTTTTGATGATGCCAAAAGGGGAAAGATTTATATGCTTGTAATATTTATACCCATTATTCTGACCTGGTTGATATAAGTGATTCTTCTGCTTGTCTTTCTTGACATTGGGCTGATTGATATAGGTTATAAAAAGGACACAATGAACATGAGTTTGTCATCATCAAAAAGGAGGTATTTATTGGAATTTTGTATGCTTTGATGATTGATGAAATAATTAGGGTCAACAGAGTAGAGTTGGATCAAATAAATAGCATAGAACCAGTGGTAAACTAAATGAATCAGGTACAACAATTTCATATTCCATTCAAGAGCTTGATTGCTAGTAAAGATCTTTGAATGAAGGAGTTGAATAAAAATAAAAGATCAAATAAATATAGAAGTCTTTGGGATAATCTTGGACAATCTTTGCACGAAATAGAACTACTAATGTTGCATAAGTTCAGTTGTGTAAAGTTAGGGAGTTTTCCTCCATCTTAAACACTATCATATAAAGGAGTCCTTATACTAAAAGTGTTTGTGTTTAACAACCTTTAACTTGTAATTATAAATATGAAGTCCTTTTATTGAAGAGGCTCGCACACCTATACTAAGAAAAATAGCAGAAATCAAAGCATATAATGAGGACTATTCTTAAATTTCTATCTAACCATTCAAGTGTGGAGGCTGATACAAAGGAATAAATTGAAGAACCTATTTCATGGTGTCTTCAATTATAGATTTTTGTATTATGATTGTTATTGAATTATTCTTATTTTCATCTTTCTTAAAAGCATTATTCAGGTATTTTCTGAGAAAATATTCGCTTCAAGTTAGGGTAACATGGAGGCGTCGCACCTTTCTTCTGGATTGTTGTAAGAGGGATTAGAGTTTGTTTTTAGGTTACAATTATTTTGTAATCTGAATAAAGCTACAGACTAGTGATTTTAGGGTTAAGGATTTAGAGGTTGTCTCTTAGGTTGCAAGTGTTTATAATCTGAATTTTGTTGAGGCTCACAATTTTAGTGAAGTTTAGGATAAATCTTGCAGAGGTGTAGGTCATGATTTTTCACCTTTGTGAGTCGAGTTCTTTTCATGTAAAAATATTGTGTTTTTATTGTTGTTCTTTCTTTATTCATCAAACAACTCATAATAAATAGATAAAGTAACCTAGTCGATCATATAAGCAAAAATCTGGTGTAACTCGATACAGCACCCTCTTGTACTATTAGGTTATATAAAATATATCAATTGTTATCGGGGCAGGTTATCTTTGAGAGTCTAACAACTTAAGAAAATATCAAGATGAATGTTGCACCACTAATTGGACATAGTGAGGGTCAATCCACCACCATTTTTCTACTTTACCTAGTGGAAAGCTCGCATTGAGGACTTCTTGCAAGTTGAAAATTACAAATTATGGGATAGGATCACTAATGGACCAAAATACCCATAAAAATGCTGAAGGAAATTATCTAAAGAAAGTAAGGGCTGAATTCACTCGTGAGGATTTCATTGCACTCAAGAAAAAACACTAACGCAAAAAACATTCTTTTTTGTGGTTTACGACTAGATAAGCACAACAGAATTTCTAGATGTACAACTACCAAGAAAATTTGAGATGCCTTAGTGAATGCTCATGAATTAAATAGATTGGTAAGAAGGTTCAGGGTTGTTTTGCTTTCTATTGACTATGACTTCATGACAAGAAAATTCAAGAGATTACTCAAGAGAGGTAATAGTAATAAAAAGAAAAATCCCACTGGAAAGGGCAAGAACTCAAATATATCACATATAAATTGGTTCTACAAGAGTGTGAAGATGGGTCACATAATAAAGGAATGTCCTATATGAAAATTTGAGTGGAAAAAGAGAAAGCCGAGTAGGAAAAACGAGGAAAGATCATGTCCATCACAAGAAGAAAAAAGCTTTTTCAAAAGCCATGGTAGCAGTTATGAAAACAAGTCTTGAGATAACTAAGATGATGAATAAAACAACTTTGATGGTGGTAGAAGACTTAAATTTAGAAGTTGATGATAATACCAAGATAAGTATTTTTTTACCTAAAAGATATGCTTAACATGAATCCTACAAAAAAATTAAGTTTATTAATTATTACTTTGATTGATAACTTCTATGAGATGACTGTAAAAAGGNTCTTTTTATAGTTACTCTGATAATATTGATAATTTGGAGATATTGATTATACTGAGAATTATTCATGCTGAAATCACGCTAAGGCTATATACTCCTAACAAAAAACCTTTCTGAAAGAAATGCTAAATTAGGCAGGCTTAGCTTGAAAACAAGTCCAAATCATGGTTTGGAAAATACAATGTTTAATTTGAGATAAGACATGAATTTTTACTTATGAAAAGTCATGGGAGACTAGAAATAATAAGAAAGTTAGGGAGTTCATAAGAGATTGAAAACCCCTAAGACATAATCTTCTACAGAGCTGAGAAATGTTAGGTTTTTCTGAAAATATTTGGGACACAAGGGTGAAAGAATTTTCCTTGTTAAATCTCCACATACCTGTAGAAGAAAACCCCTTAGAACAAGCTTGAATTTCTGAAGTTGTAGGAAGAACCCCAGTTCCTGCTTCGTAGAGTCCTTTGAGTTTTTACGTACTGTTCTTAAGAGAATTGGAGAGAATGAGAGGGAATGATCGAGTAATCCCCTAAATCTCCTTCCAAATGATCCCAATACTATGCAGATCAAGGGGAATTATGGAAATACCCCTGAAAGTGGTCTGAAAACTGCCCATCCAGGCCTAACGGGTCATGCAATGAGTCATTGATTGTGACCACGACACATTGGGACCAATCATTGCCTCTAGGCTTGAAATTTCAATTTCTAAACCTCCCCCAATGGGTAGATAGAATGACCCATTAGAAGACACAATGGGTCGTTGCATCCATCCGTTGCCACTAGATTAAATTTTGAACTTTCTAAACTTCTAGTTAACGACTCATCAGGACAACCCTTTATATCTTCCAACAACTCATAAAGTGGTTCATTGGGTCAAGGGGAAAAATCTACAGGGTAACCAACGACTGACTTAACGACTCATTGGTTCTATAAAGGGCACGGATAATTATGTTGTGGACCATTTATCGAGACTTAAAGCTGGTCTCATGTGACAAAAAATGGCCAAATTCGTGAGGATTTTCCTGACGACAACTTCTTTCTTTGGAGGGTACAAAGTTACCATGGTTTGTCGGGTGTTTCTTCTTGAGGAAAACACCCAACAGAAGAAAAAGCTTTATCATGATTCCTGTCTCTACTTAGGATGAGCCCTATTTGTTAAAGCAAGGCCAAGATCAGGTGATCTGGAGGTGCATTTCTAAAAGTGAAGTGAAGAAGGTTCTTGAGAGTTGTCATTCCTCTCCATATGGTGGACATCATGCAGGAAAGAGAACAACACATAAGGTGCTGCAATACAACTTCTTTTGGCCCATTCTGTTCAAGGTTGGTCTAGCTTATGTGAAGGGTTATGATAAATGTCAACGGGATGAGTTGGTAAATTGCCAACTCATTAGGCTTTAAACATGAGATTTTGCTTGATTTTCAAGTCATTTAGGTAGGTTTTATTCCCTTTCTCTTTGGTTTTTTCAGGTATTCAATTTAAATAGATAAAACAAAGGAATTGAAAAAAAAACATGGTGATGAGAAAAAGAGGACCTGCACTTCCCAAGATGAGATCTGCGAGACACAGGCCAAATGCAGAAACATACTGATCTGAGGCTGAAAGAGCACCTACGCAAATGTAGAACCATGTCAAGATTCTCTGGCCTAGAGGTGAGAGCGACTTGCACCTTAAGGATTAGAACCTGCGAAATGTAGGTGTCTCGCAAGTGAGGCAGTGCTGAAAGGGGTAAAATCGTCTAGCTCTGGCACAAGGACATTTGGATGCTTCTTAAGGAAAAATGGGCATACATGCACAAGAAAAGAGGAGCAGCTTCACCCTATTTTTGTACACCTTTTGTAAAGAATAGAATATTCCATTCCATTGCATTGTTTTTTATTTGAATTTTAGAGAGAGAAAAAAAGAGACAGAAGTGAGAGCTATTCCCTTCATCTTCTTCATCTTTCTAAGTTAAACCTCCATTGAAGAACAAATTGAGCTTGTTGTTTCTTCTTAATGATGAATGATATTGATTCCTTTATTTGTATAATATCTTGTTCTTCATCTATGAGTAGCTAAACATCATGCTAGGGGTGTGTGCATGATAAGGGCTTGAATGGATTGGGTGTTGCTAGTTTAATCTTAGAATTACTTATTTAGCATAAATCTATTGTTTTCTCTAAATTATAATTGAAACATTTATAATTGCAAGTATGGATTGTCTTACTTATCCTATTGTTGTTTGAAAAACAGGAATAGGATATGAGTGATAAAACAACGGTGGGTATTTGAATTTTGATTGTGTGGGCTTGGGCTAGAGAAAGATAATATCCACTTTCAAACACTTATTAAAGAGTTGAGGCTAGAGATAGCTTAATTCTTACCCATGTCGTAGTGGTTAAAGTGTATGGGACCTTGGGGTTTGAGAAAACCCAAGAAAAAAGGTACCTAATTGGTTGAGAAACATCGGGTGCCGCCTTGTCCATGACTATTTATGCTCGTAAGTAATGCTTTGAGTTCTAGTTAACCCCAATCCTATCAATTCCCCGTCAATAGCACACCCCTAGCATTCGCTCATATTGTTACTTCGGAGTTGGTTTCCCTGTTTTGTTGTGGAGTTTGGATTCAAAGTGTGATCTTACAATCACCTTATTTACTTTTCTAGTTTTGATACAATGATGCTATTTGATTCAATTTGATAGACGACTTTTGTTGCTATCAATATACATTTTGTATGGATTCGACCCCGGCTCATGAGTTGGGTAAATTATATTGCGACAGTCATGTACACTCTCTCCTAGCGAGGAGTGGATTTGGACGTCATTAATTTTGGTGTCGTTTCCGGAGAATTAGATTTGATAACTCTTTATTGTTTGTTGATTTGAATTAATTAAGCATCTTGTGTTTCTTTACGTTGATTTTGTTTTTGGTGTTTCTTTAGGTCAACTTATATGAGCTAACAATCTCAAGAGTGTTCTAAGGATGGCTACATGGACTGTGAGGATGATAATCCAATGATACCCGACATAGCTGGTGCTATTCGCCTACCTCCTATGGTAGGGAATATTGTCATTCACATGGCAAACACTATGCTACATTTGCTACAAATAAAAGGACTCATTGGAGGGCATCCGAGTGAGGATGCAAACCTACACCTTCGGAATTTCCTCGAAATATGCCAACCTTTCAACATTACCAACATCAGCCAAGAATTGATTCGGCTGAGGCTTTCCCATTCTCACTAACATGAGAAGCCACTGTTCTGAGTCAATCACCTCATGGCATGACCTAATGAAAGCTTTCTTGGACAGATGTTTCCCTCCTTCGAGAATTCTCTGCTTGAGGGACGATATCATTAATTTTAGACAATTCCCTAGTTAACCTTTTCATGAGATTTGGCTTCGATTCAAAAAGAAAGTTGCAATATGTCCAAACCATGGGTTGCCTGATAGAGTTCTTCTCCAAAGCTTCTATTGCTCACTTGACTCAATAAAAAAGCCTGTAGCCAATAATCTCACTAGTGGGTCCTTGATGGACCAAACATATGGATTGGCCAAAGCTCTCTTAAATTGGATGACCAAGAGGAATAGGGCATGGCACACTAGGGACACTGAAGTGTCCCCAAGTAGTGTCTCTTGCAACCTTATGGTTGCCGAGATGATAAAGAGGGATGAAGAAAGAGATGAGACCTTGATGAAAATAATGACCCATGTTTATCTAATGACAAAGCATGTCATGGGAATCAGGTCCAAGAATGTCAATGTTGTAGGGACCCAAGGTCCTATGCAATATAAGGGGGAAGCATCATCGCCAATGTATGACGAAGAGCGTCCATTCATGGCTGGTCAAATGGGAGGTTCTCGCTCGAGATATCAAGGTTCCAACCAAAGCCCTTGGCATCCACGTGACAAGAATCAATGTTGGAGGAATCGTGATTTCCAAGGTTAGGTTGATAAGAATGACAAATGGGGAAATAAGGAGCGAAATAGCGAAGGGCTATGATATCATAGGAGCTCAAATCCATATGTGCCCCCTCCTAAGTATAATTTATAACGCTCAACCCATACCCCCTACCGAAGTATGTAGCGGACGTTATCAATAAAGAACCCAACTAGAAGTTGGGGTCGATCCCACAGGGAATATGGAAGAGCTAGACTATAGCCGGTAAGTGAACTTGTTAGGTAGTTATTCCAAAAAAAGACGGGGGGTTCTAAAGAAAAGAATAATTAAAAACACAGTTAAGACTTTTGTGGAAATCAAGAATGAAATATAACTAGGGTTTTTTGTTCACCACGGGTTCATAGCTGCTTCGGGTATACATACGTGATCATCACCAATGCTTACTCGTAGAACTGATAACCTAAATTCATTCAAACGATAAACCATTCCCTATTGAATGACTATACTCAATCACCTGACTAGGTCTCATGAACAATGGAAAATTAATCGTTATCAATATTTCTCTAATTTTAACTATCCTGCCACCACAGCTCAAGTTAATACAATGATCATCAAGATCAAGCCTTTGTTGTAATTCTCTTTTCCTAATCTCTACTTCTTAGACCTAAGCAAGTAAAGAATTCGAACATTTCCTAACATTGTACATCGTTAAGAAACATTTAAGCATGAAGTGAATAAAATACAAGTGTTTTGCATTGGTTTTGAATCACTTTTATGTAACCCTAGCTTGTTAATCCACCATGGTTCCCACAACCCTTGCTATGGAAGTTTTAGCCTCTCATAGTAGCAAGATTGTGATTTGTATGCATAATTAAAGACACGAATCAATACTTACAATTATAATTAAGAGAAAACTTCCTTGAATTAATCAGAAAAATCCTCAAGAACAATATGAAGATCAAGAAAAATTTGATCACTAGTTGAACAACTCAATTCTCACATCTATATCTCCTTAATTTCGTTGCTAATCAGTTCTAATCACTACTAATTACTTCTAGTCGACTCCCCTATGAAAATAAAACATAAAACATATTTATACAAACATAAAAATCCTTTTCCTAAGCTAACAGGGTAAACTTCCATATCTGCTGCTGCTCGAGCCACGACCATACCTATGATCCATAGCAGGTATGTACGGATCATACCTGCTTTTTGTATGTCAGTTGGCTAGCTGAAATTTGGCTAAGTGTTAGATCCTAGTACGACTTGTACCAACTTCCTATGAGTTGCACTGATCTTTCGTGGTTTGCATCTAAAGACTATGAATTTTTCTGAAGTTTTTCACGAGTTTCTTGGTACGAATCATACCTTGCCTTCACGACTTGTACTGTAGTCTTCTATACCTAGAGTCAGCCTTTCTGAAATTTCTCTGAATCTTTCCACGACTTGAAAATTACGGCCCGTACCATGATTATACCGCTCGTACTGTGAGTCTTGGATTGCATCTTTCTCAGCTCATCCTTCTGAATATTTTCACGATTCATAGTACGATTCGTACCATTAATGTACGACTCGTGAGATTCTCATCTTGGCTCATTTTCTTCTCTTTTAAGCTTCTTTTTCACAATATTTCTCCAACACCTAAGTTCACCTAAAAACACAAGATAAGTACCTCATATCCATATAAACATACCTAAGTCCATGCTATTTTATTTAATTTTGAGTGTCGAAAGTGCTGTAAATCCACAACACATCAACACCCTCAACACAAGCTTTTTCATGTCTTCAGGCAAAGAAAAGAAAAAGAAAAACACAATGCTCAACTAGAAAATAAACCTAGGATACTAAATAAAATTTGCACTTCCTATACAACAGTTTGACCCTTTTCCATGAACCAACATCAGCTAATGTATTACAGGCAACCACAAAACATAATATACAAGGATCAAGACATGTCGTCTAGGTATCAACATGTGATCAAGTCATAACCAATGTTTTTCACACAGACCAATGGTAAAAGTAACTATAATCCATGTACCGTCATAAGAAATGAAGCCCCCACTCATATGTATATAGTGTCAAACATTGCATGGGACTAAAAAAGTAAGGCGCTCACTCTCACAAAGAAGTTTATAAGTATTATGTATCAGATACCATAGGCTTGCCCTTATTTTCTCTGCTTTGGTTTTTTGGATGATCAAATTAGGATCACTAGAGGACTTGATATGGCTTGTAATGTAGGCTTAGGGCTGGATATGATAAAGATGAGATCTTTTTAAGAGACTATCCCTTCGTTGGCACTACACCTATTTCACCCTTTATTCCTTTTCTTCCCTTTTCACCCCATTTTTTGTTATTTTGCATGGGTGTCATGTATTTTTAACTTTTTTTTTCAAGTATTTTATTGAATTTTTCTTTTTCAAGATTTACAACTTTTTCATCTCTTTTTCTTTCCACCACACCTCATTTTTCACCTTTTTCTCTTTTCTTTTCCTTTTTCTCGTTCCCACCTTTATGCACTCCAACTCTAGACGCCCTCGCATTTTTCCTTATGTTGAGGTTCATAATATCCAAGGAAGGACCACGGCCATAACAGGTTCATTATAAAGAAATGGGTACAGTTAATCATTAAATCAAACAAAAATGGTCTATTAAAGGCTCAAATTAGGATCAAGCGGATCATCTGATTTTGGTAGGGTTATTTAGGCTAAAAGTGAGCTTTAGCAAAAAAGGCCTATGATCATTTCCTAACCAACCATCCTTAGTCTATGAAAATATCAACTAGGCAAGTTCTATATCTTCAACACAATACTGAACTAAGTAACATACCTCACTCACTCCCTTCAGCTAATAAGAGGCCAAATATGCACTCTTAACGGTAGTGACACCCATGATTTGGGTGATCTTCTGAACCTCATCTATAAAGTCCTATGGGTCCTTATCTACCTTAAATCAATGAAATTCTGGGGATTCATCTAAGTGAAATACCAGACTCTGGCAGCAGTTGTATTCCCACTTGGGCTAAGCTGTGCGAGGGCCTGCTGGATAACCTAGTTGGTCATAGCATGGGCAAGCATTTGAAATACAGCCCAGAACTCAACTTGTGTCACCTGCTTGTTTAGAGGGGTTTCTGGAGCTGGTGGGGCTTACTGGTTTACATTTATGTTTCTTCTACCATTAGCTCTTCTTGGAAGCATTTTTTATAAATGTATAGAGCATGAGTTAGAATGATATTCTTAGAGTTTCACACTATTGCACAATAAGAATCATGAAAGAAGGGAAATTTCCTAAAATGTTTCCCAGCATCTTCCTCATAAGTGTGGCACCCTGGAAAAATCTCCAGGGTAACCAACGACTGATTTATTAGTTCATTAGTTCTGACAACATCTCGTCTAATGAGTAATTCTGTTGGAAATTTTCTGGTTTCCTTCTATTCCCAGTCTAAGTCTAGGGTTTGATCTTAGGGACTTCTGGGATGTTACATTATCTCCCCCTTAGGTGCATTCATCCTCGAATGAAGACTAGATAAGCTGGAAGGACAGGGAAAGAGCAGCAATCCAAATAGTAATAGCTCTGGACTGAATTCTAATGGAGTGACTGACTCCGAACTGAAATGCACATATTAAACTGGATTCATGTAACAAGAATGCATGCTAAGACATGTAGAACTGAAATGCATAAAATTTACATGAGACTGAGTGGAGTAGTAAGGAAAAAACTAATACATGATGCTAAAGCTGAGTTAGAAAGGAAAAGGTGAGAGAATTTGCCATAATATATGCTTTGGCGTCCTACGTGACCCCCTCTACAAGTTGATTCCTCCTAAGAACTTTCCCTTAAGTGACCTCTTTATTCCTCAACTTACAGACTTGGCGATCATAAAAATATACGGGGACCTATTTGTAAGAGAGACTATCCTTCACACCAACACTCTCTAGAGGCACAACTGAGGTCGGATCACCAATGCACTTCTTCAATAGAGATACATAAAAGAATGGATGCACCGATGCTAACTCCGTCGGGTCCAACTCATAYGCCACATCACCAATGCACCTCAGAATCCTRCAAGGACCAACATAGTKGGGATTGAGTTTTTCTTTCTTCCCAAATCTCATCACCWATTTCATAGGTGAAWTTTTTTAGTATACCCAATCATCAACATTGAACTCAAGCTCTCTCCTCCTAACATCCRCATATGATTTTTGACRACCCTGAGCTGCTTTCAACCTTTCTCTGATAAGTTGAACTTTTTCTATAGCGTCATGAACTGAATCTGGTCCTATCAAGGTAGCTTTATCAACCTCAAGCCACATTATAGGAGGCCTATACCTCCTACTATAAAGTGCCTCTAATAGGGCCATCTTAATACTGGACTGGTAACTATTCTTATATGCACACTTAATGAGAAGCAGGTACATCCCAACTTCCCTTGAAATTGATCATGCAAGCCCTCAACATATCCTCTAGAGTCTAAATGGTACGCTCAGCCTGGCCATGTCTTTAGGGATGGAAAGTTGTGTTGAGATTAACTTGAGTACCAAGTCCCTTCTGGAATGACGTCCAGAAGTGTGAGGTGAACTGAGTGTCTCAATCTGAAATGATGGACAAAGGGACCTCATGCAACCTAACTAACTCCTATATTTATAGTCTAGCATAATCCTCTTCTGAATCAGTAGTCTTAACTGGTCGGAAATATGTTTACTTAGTTATCCGGTCTAGAATCACCTATATAGAATCATGTGGTCGGAAGATATGAGGCAAGCCTGTAATGAAGTCCATTATTTATCTCTTACCACTTCCAAGTAGGAATGTTGATATCTGAGTCACACCTCCCAATCTCTGGTGTTCAACTTTCACCTACTGGAAATTCGGGCACTTGTCACAAATTGTGCAATGTCTTTCTTCATATAATTCCATCAATAAACTTCTCGTAGATCATGGTACATCTTGGCGAAACTTGGATGGATAGAATATCGGGAGCTGTGAGCTTCCATTAATATCTGCTTCTTCCTTAGATAATTTACATATGAAACACACAACCTACCCTAATAACAGAGTACACCATCTCCCCCTTTAGAGAATGTTTCCACCTCCTTCTTGAAGACTGCTTCCTTTGATTTAAGCAATATTGAATCATTGTCTTGCCTTTCTTTTACCTCCACACAGAGAAGACTCTAAACTATTTTGGACTACAACTCCACCTTCTAGTGAATCAACCAAACAAAATCCTAATTGAGCCTGCTTGTGAACATCTCTAAGCAGTTATTTCTTACCATCCTCAATATGAGCAACACTGTCCATCGATATTCTGCTAAGGGCATCGGCCACTACATTGGTTTTACCCGGGTGGTACAAGACACTGATGTCGTAGTCTTTCAACAACTCCAACCATCTCTTCTGATGAAGATTCAAATTCTTTTGACTGAACACATATTGCAGGATTTTGTGGTAAGTGAACATATCCACATGAACACCATAAAGGTAGTGCCTCCAAATATTTAAGGCAAATGCTAAAGCTTCTAGTTCAAGTTCATGAGTTGGGTAATTCTTCTCATGAGCTTTGAGCTGTCTAGAAGCATAGGCTATAATCTTGCCATGTTGTATCAATACACAACCAAGGAACACTCTGGAGGCGTCGTAATAAATTATAAACCCATCTGAACCTTCTAATAGAGTCAAAACTGGACCAGTAGTGAATTGTGTCTTTAACTCCTGAAATCTTTTCTCACAAGCATCGAACCACTGAAACTTGACTCTTTTGAGGCAACCTAGTTATAGGAGAGGCAATATAGGAGAATCCTTGTACCAACCGTTTGTAATAATCAGCTAGGCCCAAGAAACTCCTAATGTCTAACAGAGAAGTGGGTCTTGGTCAGTTCGTAACAACTTCAATCTTTTGAGGATCCACCTAAATACCTTCATTAGAGAAGACATGACCAAGGAACAACACTTAATTTGGTCAAAAGTTACACTTGTTGACCTTAGCAAATAACTGGTGCTACCTAAGAGTCCGCAAAACTATCCTCAAGTGGTCGGCATGCTCATCCTCACTTTGGGAATAGACTAGGATGTCTTCTATGAAGACGATGACAAACATATCTATGTACTATTTGAACACCCTATTCATCAAGTCTTTAAAAGCTACAGGAACATTTTTTAGCCCAAAAGATATAACAACAAATTCATAGTGACCATACTGGGTTCTAAAGGGTGTCTTTGAAATGTCACACTCCCTATTTCTGAGTAGGTCATAGCCGAATCAGAGGTCTATCTTAGAAAAGCAGCTAGTACCCTGAAGCTGGTGGAACAAGCCATCAATCCTGGGGAGAGGATACTTATCCATGACTATGTATTTGTTAAACTAACGGTAGTCGATGTATATTTTAAGTGTACTGTCCTTTTTTCGCACAAATAGAACTGGGGTACCCCAAGGAGATATACTGGGTTTGATGAAGCCTTTATCTAAAAGGTCTTTTAGTTGTTTGTTCAACTCCTTAAGATTAGTTGGAGCCATTTTGTACAGAGGAATTGAGATAGGTTGGGTGTCTATAAGAAGTTCTATGCTGAAGTCAATTTTCCATTTAGGAGGGACTCCGAGAAGATCTTCTAAAAATACATCTAGGAACTCATTTATGGCTGGAACTGACTAAATAGTTGGGGTTTCGAAACTAGAATCCCTAACCCTAACTAGATGATAGATATATCCCTTAGAAATTATTTTTCTAGCCTTAAGGTAAGAGATAATTCGACCCTTAGGCGCTGAAGTACTACCCTTCAACTCTAGGACTGATTCATTAGGAAATTGAATCTTACCGACCCTAGTTCTGCGGTCGATTGAGGCATAGCAAGAGTGCGACTAGTCTATGCAAAGAATGAGGTCAATATCGACCATATCTAACTCTACCAGATCAACTGTGGTGACTTTCTATAAAATTATGATGGGACACTTTATGTGTACCCGACTGGCTGTAACTGGCTCACCAACAGGAGTAGAGACTAGAAAGGGTTCTAAGGGGATTTTTGGGAAAATCTCAAACTGAACTGCAATTTAAGGAGTTACAAAGGAATATGTGGCTCCTAGATCTAGCAAAGCATAGACATCAATATTGAAGAGATGTGGGTATTTAGCCATCATATTTGCTTCGGCTTCCCAAATAGCTCCCTCAACATGCTAATTCCTCCACAAAACCATCACTGAGGCTACTTCTTTGTTTCTTTGCTCTCGAACCTGACGATCAAGTATTTCCACCGGAATCTCTCCATAACTAAGGCTATCTTTCACACCTACACTATCCACCGGGACAACCAGAGCTTGATCACCTAAGCACTTCATTAAAATGATACATGGAAAACTGGATGGTCTGAAGCTAATTTTGAGGGCAACTCCAACTCATATGCCACCTTGCCAACCCGTTTCACAACCTGGTACGGACCCACATAACGGGGACTGAGTTTGCCCTTATTTCCGAACCTCATCACTCCCTTCATGGGAGATACCTTCAGAAATACCCAATCATCAACTTCAAACTCTAGCTCCCTCCTCCTTACATCTACATAGGACTTTTGGTGACTCTGAGCTATTTTCAAGTTGTCCTTTATAAGCTGAACTTTCTCCATAGCCTCATGGACTGATCTGGTTCTATCATCAAAGATTCACCCACTTCAAACCAACCAATAGGAGACCTACATCTCTGCCTATAGAGAGCCTCAAACGGAGCCATTTGAATGTTGGAATAGTAGATGTTGTTATATGCAAACTCAATGAGAGGAAAATGGTCATCCCAAATACCCTTGAAATCGATCACACACGCTCTCCACATATACTCAAGAGTCTAAATGGTCCGCTCTGCCTGACCATCTGTTTGTGGGTGAAATGCTGTGCTAAGCTTGACTTGAGTACTAAGTCCCTTCTGAAACGATCTCCAAAACTGAGAGGTAGATTGAGTACGTCTATCGAATATAATAGAAAAGGGCACTCCATGCAACCGAACTAATTCCCGAAAGTATAAATTAGCATAATCCTCCACTGAATTGGTAGTTTTGACTGGTAGAAAATGAGTTGCCATACTAAACCTATCTACAACCACCCAAATAGAGTCATACTGTCGATGAGTAGGAGGCAACCTTATAATGAAATCCATGTTGATTTCCTCTCACTTCCAAGTAGGGATACTAATGTCTTGGAGCACACCTCCCGGTCTTTGATGCTCAACCTTCACTTGTTGACAATTCGGATACTTAGCCACAAACTCTGCTATGTCCTTCTTCATGTCATTCCACCAATAAACTTCCTATAGGTCACGGTACCTCTTATTGGAACCTAGATGGATAGAATATCTAGAACCATGAGCCTCATGCAACATCCGCTCCCTCAAGTCACCAATATCCGGTACACACATTTGACCCTGATATCATAGCACACCATCTCCCCCTTAGGAGAAGACCTCCACCTTTTGATTCTGAATGACTTCCTTCAATTTTACCAAAATTGGACCCTCGTCTTGTCTAGCTTTGACCTTGTTCACCAAGGAATATTATGACCTAATCTGAATAATGACACCTCCATCTATCAAGTCAACAAGATGGACTTCTAGCCATGCAAACCAATGTACATCCTTCACTAATTCTTTCCTTTCCTCGTCTACATGGGACACAGTCTCCATAGAAAACCTACTAAGAGCATCTGTCTCCATGTTAGCTTTGCTCGGATGATAAAGGACACCCATATCATAATCGTTCAAAAGGTCCAACCACCTTCTCTGATGTAGATTTAGGTCCTTCAGGGTAAACACGTACTATAGGATTTTGTGGTCCGTAAACACATCCATATGGACCCCGTATAGATAGTGTCTCCAAATCTTCAAGGAAAATACTACCATCGCCAACTCGAGGTCGTGAGTTGGATAATTCTTTTCATGGACTTTCAGTTGCCTGGAAGCATAGGCTATAACATTATCATGCTGCATGAGTACACAACCAAGGTTGATACTCGAGGCGTCACAATATACCACATACCAATTGGTACCCTCAGGTTGGGTCAACACCACTGCTGAGGTGGGTGGAGTCTTTAACTCTTGAAAACTCTTCTGGGTTAGCTTAGTCAATGGTTCTGCAATGGATGAAAACCCTTCAACAAACCTTCGACAATAACCAGCTAAACCCAAGAAACTCCTGATATCTGAAGGACTAACTGATCTAAGCTAATTCTTCACTGCTTCTATCTTTTGAGATTCCACCTGTACACCCTTACTTGACAACACATGACCCAAAAATGCCACTGACTTCAACCAAAACTCACATTTTCTGAATTGATCATACAACTTGCGCTCCTTCAAGGTCTGTAGCACCACCCTCAAATGAGCAGCATGCTCGTCTTCGCTCCGAGAGTATATGAGAATGTCAAATGTGAACACAATCACGAACATATACATATATGGCTTGAACACCCTATTTATCAAGTCTATAAAAGCTGAAGGAGCATTCGTTAGTCCAAAAGACAAAACTACACACTCATAGTGACCATACGGAGTACTGAAGGCTGTATTAGGAATATCACTCTCTCTAACTATGAGTTGATGATACCTGGATCTGAGGTCTATCTTTGCGAAACACTTGGCACCCTAAAGCTGGTCAAACAAATCATCAATACTAGTGAGTGGATACCTGTTCTTGATGGTAACTTTGTTCAATTATTGATAATCAATGTACATCCAAAGGGAACCGTCCTTCTTTTGGACAAAGAGAACTGGTGCACCCCGCAGGGATTTGCTTGGTCTGATGAAACCTTTGTCTAACAGATCCTTCAATTGCTCCTTCAACTCCCTTAACTCGGCTGGGGCCATTCTGTAGGGAGGAATAGATATAGGTTGCGCATCGAAAAGTAGGCCAATACCAAAATCGATCTCCCACTCAGGAGGAATTCCCGGAAAGTCATCTGGAAACACTTCTAGGTATTCACACACAACAGGAACTAAATGGATAGTCGGGGTTTCGGATGTATCATCCTTAACACTAACTAGATGGTACATACAACCTTTAGAAATCATTTTTCTAGACTTAAGGTAGGAAATGAAGTACCCTACAGGCACAGTTGAACTACCGTTCCACTCTAGGACCGACTCATCCAGAAATCTGAATTCTACTGCAAGGGTTCTACAATTGACTGAGGCATAACATGCATGTAGCCAATCCATGCCGAATATAACATCAAAATCGGTCATGGCTAGCTCTAATAAATCTGCTGGGATAATTTTCCGGATAACTGTGACAGGGAAATTTCTGTATAGCTATCTAGCTATAGATGAATCACTGACTGGAGTAGAGAGTGAGAAGGGTTCTGATAGGATTTCGGGACTGACTTTGAAACTGCTAGCAACATAGGGTATCACAAAGGATAAAGTAGCCCCTTGATCTAACAATGCATATACATTAAGGAGGAATACTCATAACATACCAGTGACTACATCTGGGGAGACCTCCTACTCTTGACGAGATGCTAGGGCATAGATTCTATTTTTGCGCTGACCATCACCCGCACTAGTAGATGGCCCCTGCTAAGCTAGGTGTGCTAGTGGAGCTGTTGAACTGGGGGCTGGGCCTCATCCCCTATCATGGCCCTGTCTGGCTGCTGGATAATCTCTAAGCATATGTCCAAGCTTCCCACACCCGAAACAAGCACCTGAACCTACTAAGTACTGACCCATGTGTCTCCGCCCACACCTGCCACCCTTTGGAATGCTAGAATCTGCAGACCTGCTACCCTAACCTCTAGAGCTTGAGGCTCATTCCCACTAGTCGTGCCTGGATCTAGATGGCACACTCATAGCCAATGATGTTGGGGCTAAAGATCTCTAGTGGGACTGCTGGCGGTGCACACTAGGTCTCGGTTGGGAGAATTCGAAGTTATCAATCCTGGCCCTCTTGGCCTTTCTCTCTCGCTCACTCACTTGTATCGCCTCCATCTATTGGGCGTACAGAACTATCTGGGGAAACTCAATGTCCTGATGAAGCATCATGGTTTGGAAATCTTTGGCCAAGTAGTCTTCTATCTCATGCACGAACCGTCTCACTCGAGCTCTCTAATCTATCACCATCTCAGATGCATACATTGACAGGCGAGTGAACTCCAAAGCATACTCCTGAACTATCGTCTTTCCTTGATTCAGGTTCACAAACTCGACTGCTTTAGTCTCCCTCATCTCACGAGGGAAGAATCGATCCAGAGAGATGGCATGAAACTTATCCCAACCAATAAGGCCTGCTCCAACTTCCTTACTATCTTTTCATTGCTTGAACCAAATGTGCGCAACCCCTTTCAACTGATACGAGGACAGATCAGTGCACTCCTCTCCAGTCACCCCCATGATATGTGATAATTTGCCTATACAAAGAAGACAATTAGACGATATATTAATTATTCAGTTAACTATATCTGCACAATTTTAATGGATACCTCTGAAAATAAGAACATAATAAATAGTATTAATATTTCTGCCACAACCACTAAAATAGCTAAGATAGAGAGCGTTTTACAAAATTAGAATATCCCAAAGGAACGTTTTGAAAAGGTATATAAGACTAGACAGTTTAATTTTGTTAAAAATTATAATATTAAAACCTCCGAATCTACGGTCGCTATTAATAAGTCTATTGAGACTATTAAATTATTAGCAGCTGAAGACATTAACAAATATAGGAAAAACTATAAGTTTCTTCACATAGGACTCGTCCAAGTCGCGGTTAAACCGTTGTATCGATTAGGCTTAGACATACCTATATGTCTTCTATTAAGTGACAATAGGCTACTAAACTTTGATGATTTATTATTAGCAGTATTACAAAGTAACCTAGCTAATGGCCCGGTATATTTTAACTGTTATCCCTATTTTTCTATAGATATTAATGATCAAAATGTTATGGATACCCTAACATTAAATGTTAAAACAAAAAACATGAATAACAAAGAAAATACAAGAGAAATAGC
>JACEIK010002212.1:156334-167660 GCA_018107945.1 Datura stramonium | reverse complement strand
TAGGGGCAAGGGTAGCACAAATGTTTAGCTCTAGTGACTAGAACCTCCATAATTCCTTTTGTGAACACTTTTAAACATCCTGCAACTTTAATGAACTCACTCCACCTTTTCTCTCCTTGTTCCTCATTCTTGTTTTTCATCAAGACTCACCCTTGTAACCCTTTTGGTATCACAACTAGCATTATTTATGCAAGAGGTATCACCCTTTCAAGGATCCTTTTTCTTTTAATTCTAGAGGTTTTTCAACCAATCAATTCGTTCGTTTCATCATAATTTGGTACTACCCCTCATTGAAACTCATACATTCTTCCCCTTTTTGCGAACCCCAAAACGTAGGCCTTTTCCTCATATTGTCCTTATCTCTCCCTAAATTTTGGGCTTCAAGCCCCATTTTTCATCTTTCAACATTAGAAACTAGGGACGGTGGGTGCCAAGAGAGAAATTACAAAAGAGTAATAGGCTTATAATGTGTTTTTCAAAGAAAAAATTTGGTTTTCAAAGAAAAAATTTAAAGGCCCAAACATTGGCTAACAAAGATAGATGTTCAAGGAGGTTATTTTGGGTGAAGTGACACTCCAAAGAAAGCCTAATATCATGTTCTAAGTACAACTATATCTAGAATTTTGCCTTGAGTTACACTTGGGGCAAGTTCAAGACAATTATGCACACACGAAAATTCAGCTAAATACCTTACCACACAAGGAATCACAATCCAAGGAGTTTTCATACCTTCAAAATCACATCAAGAGTATGACTTAAGATAAGCTAGCACGTGATTCGAAAAGCCAAACAAGAAATGTGAAAATAATGACAAGAGAGTGCTCAATTTGTATATTCGAGTCCCTTTTTTTTCAAAACTCCTTTGCAATGCCTAAAAAGGTTTTTGGTGATACCTCTCAAAATAGAATTCTATAATAGGCTAAAAAAGATGCTAGACTTGGCATTTTCCGTTAAGAATGTCACCTCTCAATCTATCATAGAAAAATTCCATCCAGTTCGACTTAAAAAAAAATAAAGAAAAGTTTCTCCTTGGAAAAGAACCGTGGTAAAGAAAACCCTTGGAGTTTATTGTTATTCTACTATGAACAAAGGCGAATATGAAACATGGGTCATTAAACAGTTGGCAAAGTAAAATTGACTTATTAATTACAACTCACTTTGTCAGCACAAGATTATCCTTGTCAAAACAAGCTCGACAAGGGTATACGTTCAACTAACCAAAAAATTTAATAACATGAACACACTAAGAAATTAAGCTCGACAAGGGCACAAGAGATTCAAGAAATAAGAAATAGCTAATAAGAGAGAAGCATCCTACCCCCAACTAAGAATTTACATTGTTCCCAATGTAAAAATTAAAAACAAAGAATGGTAAGAACTCCCTGAGTCAGCTACTCATCAGCATCATGAGCCTCCTCCTCATTCTCATCACCTTCTCCTCTTTAGTCAACTCCCTCCTCCTCAGCAAGGCCATCAAATAGGTCATCAATTGGTGATCGGGCTGTCGAGGGGGCATTCATGGACTCATCAATGAAGCTCATGTTAGGGTCAGTCATGGATGCCCTATGTTGGAGCGCTCTAACATTAGCTCGGTGAGAGAAAACTACTCCTTCAACCACGTCCACAGGGGAGCATAATTTGTTCAAGCTTTCAAATACATCCTTCATCACCTTTTTCACCGACCTTTGTATAATAGCGGGAAAGTCTTGAGCTAACCTTTGGAGTTGATTTTCATGTGATCTTGTCATCTCTACTAGCTTTTGAATTCCACTCGATTGAGAGGATAAAGAAGGAAGTGAAGGCCTATGGAGTGGTGCCTCTCTAAAAGCATGCCCCTACATCTTGGGGTTTGGCTCATTGAGATTGGGAGCCATGGAGGGTTGAGCTAGGTTATGAGAGGTGGAGTCTTAGAGTACATCCCAACCTTGTAACCTCTTCTTTTTACTCTTGGGAGAATCAACGTCCCTCTTCTTCTTTACACCTACTGCACCCATAGCAGAGCTAGGCTTTCATTAGGAAATAAGGGGACTCCAGCTTTTTAGCAAAGTTTACTTATGAGCACTGGGTATGGCATGGAAAGGCCTTGGTGTCTAGCATTTATCTTCATTTGGGTGGCCACCATTTCACCAATATTTAAGGGCACCCTTGACATTATCCAAGTAATGAGAATGGTTGCCTCAAGGCTTACCTGTTCATCATTTTTGAATGGCTTGATACAGGAGCATACAAATTCCAGCCATATCTTGGCCTAAAACTTCGAGTCCTACCTTGAAATTTTACCCCTTATGGTGGCACATACTGGCAGACCATTGGCGATGATGCTAGCTACCCAACTGAACTGGTCCTCTTTGGTTGCCACCCTTACTGCAAACTCGGTCTCTGAGTCAATCTCATCTTCCCAAAAGATGGCATTGCTAGCATCAGGAGTGATGTCCACTTCCACGCCGCGAACCATGAGTGAAGGTAGGCAAGGGAAACCATTGACCTTCCCTTTGTTCTTCATTGTATCTTCCCTCTCTTGATACGAGGCATAGAACTCTGGCACCAAATTTTGGAAATAGTTCGGTAGAGGCTCTGCGAATATGTGACAATGCCTTTCATTGACTTATGCGTGCATGTTAGGGAAGTCATCTCCTAACCCTGCCAAGTCGAAGCGCTTCTCCATGGTCATTGGCCTGTCTAAGCATGTGAGGTAGTGCTCCTTCATGCCTGGCACACACAAGATAATATCATCCCTGGTGTTGGTGGAGGTTGGGATGCCTTTTCTTTTGCCCTTCCCTTTACTTTTGGATGCAAAAGGGGCCTTCTCTTTGCCTTGTTATCTAAAGGAAGTCATGATCCTGCACAATAATGTTAGTGCCAAAAACCAACTATTTTTATGTTTTTCTTTAGGAGAAGTAAAAGAAAAACTATGCTATGGTAAGGGATAAAAATAGAAGTCAACCAAGAAGAAAGATTCATTAATAACTGGCTGCACCTATGTCGCACCTACGTTTCACAGGGTCAGACCCGCAATTCATAGGTGCATCGCAGGCCTGCGACAGAATCCTCAGCAAAACATAGGGCTCCTGCATTCCACCTGTGCTTTTCAGATGAGGATCCGCAATTCGCAGGTGGTCAGTAGAGGCCAACATTGATTTTTTTCAGCACTAATTCCACCATTCTTTCTCAAGCATGAACATATTACACCTAAAGGGTACTTATACTTCGCCAGAAGATTATCAATCCATTTGACAAGCCATAAACCATTAGGACCACTCAATGATTTCTCTTAACATGGACGTTACCCCATCTACCATCAGGAAACATCAAGTGCCTAACCCAATTAAAAATACTCAATTTAACTTCACACTTCATACAACTTACTCACAATATCACATTTCTCATTCACAAGTAGCATAAAAGAAAATAATGATGATTTCCCTTAAGAAAGACATCAACGAATCTATCATCGGGAATCGAGCATTCTAGCACATGGGTTACTTAGATTTTACCCCCAACTAATATTTCAAAACATCAGATATATGAAAGAGATGGAGCATTATCAATAATAATTTCTATGCACATTTTACAATTTGAACTTGACCATCATACCCACAACAAATAATGCTATCAAATGAGTAAATAACACAATATGGATAATTGGGAGCATGGGTTAAGAAGAATTTCAAACTGGCATGATTGATTTTGTAATACAACTACAAAGAATCTTGAAAATAAAATTTAATAAAAATTTAAGAAGCACATGCACCAAATATGATAAGAGAAGAAATGAAATTGAAGTCTTGAACTCTTTGTTCCATAATGGCCGACCCAAAGAAAATTCTTTTGTTCTTTCTTGAGCTTTGTTAGAGAGAATAGTAGGTGATGGTAGAAAAAATGGTGAAGGAGAATGGGATTTATAGATGGAGGGAAGCTGAGTGGATTAGGGGGTTTAAAGGTGGAGTAAATAGGTTTAATGGGCAAGGTGAAATAGTTGGTAATGGGGTTATGGGGTTATGGGGAAGATAAAAAGGTGAAGATAAATGAGGCTATTGGGATGTAGGAGAAGTTTAAAAGGTATGGGTCGGTCAAAATTTGAATACATTTCATACTTGTGCCGGTGTCAGACCTGCGGTCACAGGAGGGCACCTGCACAATGCAGTTCCCAGTACAGGTGATCTCATATTGGCCTAGCTTTTTGCCTCTCAAATGTGCCATACCCGCGCTTCCCGAGTCTGCACTTGTATTTTCCCAGTGGCTTGCAATTTTTTTCCTTTTTTTCTCTTATTCTTACCAGGCATTCTCGCCTGATTCTGCTCCTGACCTGTGTCTCACGGGTTGTCACCTACATTTCGCAGGTGAGGCACAGAAGCCTTTATTTTCTTCCAGCTTTCTGGTTCTGTTTTGCATCTGAACTGCATCTTGCGCATCTTGTCCTGCGTTTCACAAGTCTTAAGAAACTCTTCCCCTATTTTTCTTTCACTTGGTCTTACATCCAATCATTCTACAAAACAAAAAACAACAAAAGCATCAGACATTTAAATATAAAAACACTTGGGTGTCTTTCAAGAAGCGCCCTATTTAACATCGTGGCTCGATGGATTCATCACCAAACATCACTCATCCAGAGGACCATCCTCCTCATCAACTTCCTCCTTACAATCATTCCCTTTCTTTTCATCTTCATCGAGGACCATCTTTTCATCTTTTCAACAAATAACTATAGGCTATCAATGGCCATTCCCCGGCAACGACGCCAAAATTAATAACATCCAAATCCACTCCTCAAATAAAAGAGTGTACACAGTCTTATGCAATATAATTGACCCAACTAAGAGTCTGGATTGAATCCACAGAGAACGGGGAGTGATTTCTACAAAAGTTGTATATAAATCTAAACTAACTAGCATGATTGCATCAGAATTTAGAATGTAATTGTTTTGGGGGAAAATAAGATCACTATATGATTCTAAAAATAATATAAAGATAGGGTAAAATAAATTGAAGCAACAATGAGAGAAAATACTAGGGATGTGCTATTGATGGGGCATCGATAGGATTGGGGTTAATCAAACAGTCTAAAGAGTCATCTACTAGAATGAATAGTCATTGATTAGGTTGTACTTAATTTCTTCCGACCACTTGGGTACATTCTACTTGGGTTCTTTCGAACCCAAAGACCACATAACAAATTACCCATATTGACTTGGAGAAGAATTAAGCTATTTTTAGCCTTAACTCTTGAATGAGTTATGGAAATAGATTTTGGTTATCTCTAGACCAACCTACACTTACAAAACTCAATTCCCCATTAATGCTTTCTCACCCATATTCTACTTCCATTTTTTAAGTAAAAGCAACATAAGTAAACACTATATATGTTTGCAACCATAAATATTTTAATTAAAACTTAGAGAAAGCATTAGATTCATTCAAAATAAGTAATTCTAAGACCAAATCAATAACAGCCAATCCAATCTAAACCCCTATCAAGCACACACCCCTAGCAATAAAATTAGCTGCTCATGAATGGGGACAAGAGAATTATATCAACAATATATTCATTAATATTCATCATTGAGTAGTAAAGTTAAGCTTCAAAGTATGCTTCAATGGTGGTTCTTACCCTACAATATGAAGAAGAAGAAGAGTAACTCTCACTTCTCTCTATGTTTCCTCTCTACAAAAGTTTATATTCAAAAAGTTCTTTTCTTCTAAGATCAAGGTGTGTATAAATTAGGGTAATTCTACTCTCTTTTCTTGTGCACAAATTTCCATTTTGCCCTGAGAAGCTTCCAAAATGTCCTTGTGCTAGAGCTGGAAGATTTTACCCTTTTCAGCATGGACTCACTTGCGAGGCACCTGTGAATCAATGAGACGCGGTTGCTTCATAAGTCTCATCAGATTTACCATCTTGGCTTCTACATTTGCACCTGCGTTTTGCAGGTGCCAATCTGCGTTCCACAGTTCTTCTTCAGCTTTAGACTAGTGCAACTCTGCACCTCACTTGCATTTCACTGGTGTCAGACTTGCGAAACACAGTTCTTCTACATCTAGCACTTTCTTTTTTACAATTCCTTTGCTCTCTTTGTGTGAGCCTACTACCTGCAAAATCGAAGGAAAATGAATAAAACCTTCCTAGATGAGTTGAGAACAAAGAAAAAGCTCATTATTAAAAGCCTAATGAGTTGGTAAATTACCAACTCATCACAACATACACATGAAGGAAACACAAGATCAAGAGAGAAGATAAGTACTCTCAACTCTCACAAAGAAATTCACAAAATAGGTCATAACTACCATATGCTTGCGCAATTACTCAAACTCCATTATTTTCAGATATCTGGGTTGAGATCACATAAGGGCTTTTCTAAACGTATAATAAAGGTTAGAGGACTAGTAAGATAAAATTTTGGCCTTTAGTTACTCATTTACCATCCTTGAACACTTTATCACTTTTCCACAACATTTTCAACTTTTTGATACCTTCTACTCATCCCTTATTTTGTTTTGGCATATATCATAACCTAAAGTGTTTTTGCAAGATCAAACTTCATTTTTCTCTTTTTCTCTTTTGCTTTCTTTTCTTTTTCTTCTTTTTTAGCTCATTGCTCAAGTGTTGCTTGGGATGTACCAATTCATTATATTTTTGGCCTATTTATTTATTCCCCTTCTTATCACCCCCCAACATACAACTATTTTCTCATTTTTCATTACTTTTCAAGTGTAAAGGAGGATAAGTTCAAAATAGGGTCAACTTGAGAATTGGTTTCGGTTTTCATTGTGGTTGATTAAGAAAAATGTCAAAGGCTCAAAGAGGGAGATTTAGGATACATGCATCATTTGGTAGGTCTCATTACGTATATATGGCTTGTGAAGCACAAAGAAGGCCTAAGTTCATCTCTACAACCCATAGTCAATCCTAGATTCATGCACAAGTAGCAAGGCAAGTTCTTGAATGTGATAAAATCAAGTGAACAAGCAATTTCCCTTTCAACACATATGCATATGGATATGAAAAATGACTAACAAATCACTCTCAACTAGGAACTTTCAATAATTTCATGTCACAAATGGAGATATGCAACTCAACATCAAATAGCTATGGAAAAAATTTTGAGGGTAGGGGGCATTGTTTTCAAAAATGAACATAAGTATGCAAATAGTTCAATTGCCGCAGCCACCTAAGTCAAAAATTTTTTATTCATTCTAAGACAACTAGACAAAATAGGCTGGTACCCTTAAGAATGTTGCTTAACAATCCACCATCGGGCCCATGCACTACGACACTTAACTACTTTATTGCCACTTTCAATAAAAAGTAAGCCTCCCGGGAAAGAATCATGGCTAAGAAAACCAAGGAGGGCTCTATACTATAAAAGAAAAAAGAAGTTAAACTAAGAAAGAAAAAGAAAAAGAAAAAGCTATACAAAGTAAGCTATAAAAAATGTGGACTAAAGTAAATCACAATCACATATCCAAAACTCATTCATGGGTATAATATCATACAAATCAGAATTTCAAACAACCAAGCACAATACATTATACAATCCACATATCTACCCCCACCCTAAAAATTATGCAGTCTCCTCAATGAACAATCAAAATAAAATAAGAGGGTAAGAGGGTTATAAAAACATAATGTAGCACCCAAACCACGGTACTACACATTATTCTGTGGTGGCATTGATGGGTCGACCTCTATATCATGAGCATAGCCTCGGGTGTTCAAACATGAGGCTGCTATTGATCATCTGAGGGCCTGTGCCTATACTATGGATAATTATAAATCAGCTAGTGGAGCCTTCTATGCTGGAGCATTTCCCTTATCCGCTGGTAGGGTAGGAGCATTTTTCTGGCAGGAGTCCGAGTAGGAATCTTCTCCCGTGTAGTGCCGACCCTAGTGATTGGGACTGGTGGTGGTGGTCTGGGGTTGGTGGAACAAGCACCACACGTGGAGTGAAATTCATGATGCTAATAATGGGTGGTGTCCTGTCCACTAGTGGTATCTTCACCTCCTCTAGCAGCCTCTCTCACATTTTCATCTCAAGCACGACAACTCTAGTCTCCTCTAAATCAACTTGGAGGCTTGATAAATCTAAAGCATTGGCACCTCCTTGGAGCTGGCGTAACTTTGCATCCATGGCCTCTAGTTGTAAGCTCAATACCTTATGAGAGGTCCTGATAGCGTCCCAGAGTGGCTGAAGAGCTCGCTCAATAATCATGGCCACATTGATCAGCAAATCCTTTATAAGACGAGCTAGCTATCTCCCATCTCTATCTAACCTCGAGGCCCAACCAGTAAGTGAATCTCTAGAATTGAGTAGCGGCCTCGGTGGTGCAGCTAGCATGGATGTTGTGCTGGCTAGATCTGCTACTACTTCGGGGTCTGTCTCATTGGCGGGCTGTGATATGGGAACCTCAATTTGGATGCCTTGACCCTCAATAGTGGGCCCGCCCAATAAGATGGTGCTAGGATGGCTCGCCGAGGTGTCCATAGTTCCTTCCTTGGCAGGATCAGTACACCTTTCCTCTAACACAAAGTTGTGATGAGGCATGGGAATGATAGGGAGGCACTAGTCTGAATGCCCTATACTTCAACTCCACAGTGACCATTTGGCTTATGTCTATGCTCTTCTTGGCCACGATGGATTCCACAACAAGAGATCGCCCAAACGGTAATTTGTTGTTGCTCTTTGTTGGGCATACTCTATTGCACACCACATTCCACCAAAACTTGGCAGAAAGATGGATGTCTCTCTTGAATATATCAGTTATATCAAACACAACCCAGACTAGAGTGTCCCTAGCTATCATACTAGCTATCCAACCTCTAGCTAGCCTGCCCCTGTTAGCAACCTCATCATATGAGAAAGTGTCCAACACCTCATAGTTATCTTCCAAATAGTACCGTTTGATCACCTCTAGGCTGATGTCAATCGATACTTCTCTAATCACCAATGAAACCAATAGCTCGATCTGCATCTTCAACACTGGGTTTCGATGCTCAGCACAAAACTCTTGGTCTAGTGTCTGGATGTATTGACCCATTTTCTGAAACAAGAACTCTTAGTGCTTAAATATCAGCTGCTCCTTAATGTCGAGGTACAACTCCAAGCCATTGGAGCTATTCATCATCTCCTCTATAATCCCCCAATGAGTCTTGCCATTGACTGTGCCTCACCCTTGTAAATAGCGCTCCCTAGTGCCCTGGATTTCCCACCCTAGTCTAAACATCT
The DNA here is from genome assembly GCA_018107945.1 of Datura stramonium. Lineage (NCBI taxonomy): Eukaryota > Viridiplantae > Streptophyta > Magnoliopsida > Solanales > Solanaceae > Datura > Datura stramonium. Next base: position 158,439 of record JACEIK010002212.1, on the reverse strand, counting down.
CCTTCCCCTATTTCTACCTCAACTTTGCTACTATTGGGGGAGAAGAAGTCTGATTGGATGATTCCTCATTAGTGGCCTCACTGGAGAAAATATCTATCTAGGCCCCACTAGAACGGGCCTTATCATGGTCGCCACCAGATTGGGTTAAAGATCCTTGAGCCGATGTCTCTATAGATGCCACCCAAGATGATGGGATGGTTGACACCTCTCGTATAGTCTATGTGACTCTCTTGCTACCCGGAGGCAAGTACTCTTCCTCCTCATCCATAAGGCAAGACCTCTTAGGTGTACTCAACTTGCCTCCTTGGGGTAATGCTTGCTTTCGTGCATTTACCTATCATCATGAAAAAACTTGTTAGAACATAGACCCAGGGTATCATGAAACCAAAATAAATAAGTACAAGAGGGCTAGAGGGATGATCCATATTTGCTATACCCCGAAAGCCCTAAGATTAGAAACGGGGAGTTGGAATGGATAAAATAAGATTTTTTGCACTAGGTCACAGAACGAGTTGTCCTATGAGTGTCAGGCTGACCACGAGTTGTTAAGTGACTCATGGTGAGGAGTGTTGACTTGCCTAAAAATTTCAAGTTGAGGAGACCAAAGGTGTGACCACGAGTCGTGGTCAACCCCACGAGCCGTTAGGTCACCCGTGGTTAAGGGCAGTTTAAAGATGAAGGAAGAGCTGACAGTGTACCTCACGACTGGACACCACAAGTCTTGGTCAATTCTAAAATTCGTTAGGTGAGTCATGGTCAGCAGTTGGTTGAGGATTTAAGGTTTTGGGCAGTGAAGGTAATGCGAGGTTACCAAGAGTCGTGGTCACTAGTGAAGAATCGTTAGGTCCCTCAAGGGGATCCTTTGAGGAATCATGGATAGTGTACTTGACGACTATGGCAACGATTCGTGGTAAGAGGTAACGACTCGTCCAGTCCCTCATTGGGACTGGCAGTTAGTTTTTCCCTGCGAGTTTATTAAGAATGCAGACAACCAAAACTACGTTGTTTTAATCTATGATCCTTAGGCCTAAACTACGTCATTTTAATCTATGAATAGTGAGTTTTAAGAGGTATAAGTTCATACCAAGCTATTTATATTCATGCATGCAAGCTTAGAGGGCTCGAGAGGTGATCAAGCTTAATTCCTTCCAAATTCTCCTCAATTCTTCCTTTGTCAATCAAAGAAGTTATACAATCATATTATCTCAAGTATGTAAGGTTATGAATGAGTTAATTTGTTCACACCCATGCCCAATCCCTCTCTATTCATGGAAATGTATATGTTGATCCTATGGGGTTTTAACTCAATGCATGAATTTCCTAAGTCTCTACCATGGGTATGATCTAAGTATATTTCTATTATTGAATTATGATTCACGGGAAAGTTTTACAATGTTTTCAATTATAAATCATGTTTTCAAGTTTTATAAATTATGATGCCCATCCATGAGAAGTTCATGAAAGTTTATATCTATGATGTATGTTCAAGTATGATGAGATATTTATGATGAAAAGCATGTTTCAAGTTAACCATGTCTATGATCGTATTTTCAAGTGAATCAAATATTTTCAAGCATGTTTAAGTATTGGGAAAGCCCATATGTTCAAGATGATTTATGATTTCATTTCAATTAGCTTACCACATGATTTTGGAGTCAAGACTCCCAATTATGTTCAGCTTGTGGTATGGTTTGAGCCAAGGCTCCTCATGTATTATTTCGGACTTTATATGTACATGATTATTCATCTTTGTCACTAGACGATGGTCAGCTTCATTTAAAAGTGATGGAGACCATATACATGTTTTTGGGAGTAGTGTCTAGCACCGAGTAGGCTAAGGGTCAATAAGCCTTATGCCTTAGAACTACGAGCCAACGTAGGTATGATCAGATTATTTGGGACCTCCTTTGGAGCTTTCCCCTACCCCAAGGGGCCTTCAGCTTGATATAAATATCATGGTAGCGCCCTTAGCCCTGACATGGCTTTGAATGGCTCTGCCCACTTGAGTGTGATAGTTGGGACCATGTAAGCTCTATCGTGGTAATGTCGGTTATATGACGAGTCTCACATTGTTCCTCATGATTTCATTTATGCATGCTTATCAT
>JACEIK010002212.1:114632-131759 GCA_018107945.1 Datura stramonium | reverse complement strand
CTTAAAGAGTGGTTTGATTCTAAAATAATTAATTTCATTTGATTTGTCTATTCTATTAATATTTTATTTACAATTGATCAGTTTATGCTTTATGCTTATGAATTTTAGTTTTAGTATTTAGCAAGCTAGTCGGGGATGTTATACCATCAGCTCATCAGATGTTTAGAGGCTTTTCAGACAGCTTGTTAGATGTTTTAAGTGGTGTTGGTTCATATTTACGTTTATGTTGTTATGCTATGTAGACTTTCTCTTATCCAGGCATATGTTTTAAAGAATTGCTCTCCAATATTGTCAAAAACTGATTACAAACTGATAATGAACGTCATATTCATGTCTTCTCACTAAAAGAAACCTAAAAAGCATTTATATAACTAATAAAATCCTTTTCCTAAGTTACTAGGGAAATATCCAAATCTGGCATCGTCACTTCATACGACCCGTGACAAGATTGTACGGGTCCTTCCTTGTCCCGTACATCCCTTGGTTTCTACAGAATTTCCTATGTGTTGGTGTTACACCCCGTAAAATGTTAACAGTTAGTAGGCGTACGCGTGGGTTGTGATGAGTAAAAAGAGCTTGGCACGTGGGAAAAGCCTCGGAGGTAGGGTCGGGCGTGGCTAGGCTGTGAAAGGGCTAGCGCGATGCACCAGCCTGCCGGTGCTTTGGGAAGTTCGGCACGCCAAGGGGATCAACACCCTGGGAGGTGTGGCGCGGTAGGGCCCTTGGCGCTTTGGCAAGCACGGGGTGCCGGCCTCTTGGTGCTTTGGCCAGCGCGGTGAGCCGCCTAAGCCACCACCCTATGCCGATATATATGTCCCTTTGTTCAATTCAAATGATTCATTAAGTATTTCCCTTGGCCAGAAATGAAAGAACACAAAACTTTCTTCAAGTTTTCATCAAATTATGCTACCAAACGCCATCCAATCTCAAACTAACTTTAGGTATTGAGTTATAAGCCTACAGGGAGCATTACTGCATAGTTATTTTCTCAAAATATGCCTGGAAAATCAGAACCCCGTCGCAGAGGAGTTTTCAAAATTGCTCCTAATTGATTCCTATACGGCCATAGGTTTTAGGTAAGCATTTCTCCCTTCCAAAGTCTCGGGAAATTATGGATTTTCAGCCGTATTTTGTGAAATTGAAGTATTACTGTTAATAGTATCAAAAGTTGTCATTTTAAGCCAAATTTTGTATTGAAATTCATCTCTTTCTCCCAGTATAACGGTTACCGCTAAAAAGAGATGACGAATACAAGTTGAAACTCGTCGGTTATTCGGGAAACGACAGTCGAGGTATGTTAAGGTGAATTTCTTCGGCAGTTAGTTCCTACAGTATTGTAATATAGTTTCAAATTCTAGTAAGAGAGCCAGAAGTGTGTCTATTGTGATTAGCTGTTCCTATTAGCTGAGACTAGTACAACCTTCTCATCTTAAATGATACTACTTATGTTTTTGAATGGAAATAACAGTCCCACATGTTGCAAATAGTTGCTATCAGTAAATTGCGATCAGATATGTTGTGGACAACTATTGTTTGTGGACTATGAATGTATATATGTTGTGGTTAGCTGCTAGAAAATGTATAAAGACTATTTTGCAGTATCCCTTGTTGGGAAGGAATATGTTAAGTATGACATATGTTAGGAGCGTCATAGAGACTTCCCTGCTCATCTTTTTACAGTATGAGCAGAATGCTGATGTTTTACTGTTGGACCTAGACCTTAGAAGCTTGTGGATAGTCATTGGGCCCGAGTTAGCCAGTTGAATGCAGCTCGGTGATATAGCCATTAGTTTGGTGCCTATATTGTTAGTAAAGCACGCCCAGAGGTTTTTGGCGCACCCTTACGCCCCAGGGCCAGGAATTTAGATAGGAAGGCCATACTTTAGAGTCAGTAGCCTAGGGTTGTCTAGTGAGCTAAGTGACAACCCACCGTCTAGTTAGCTACTACTAGTGTCAGTTCCAGTGGTTCAGTATTCGTCATATAGGTCGCTCAGGAAACCTTTCCAGTCGTCCAATTCAGATAGGACCTGCGGGTACCCTAAGGAAAGGGACCTTATTAGAAGTTAGAGGTGGGGCTAACGTCCTAGCCTGCTCCCATTAGATACTCAGGTACAAGTCGTCGTGAGTGGCTATGTCAAGGTAAGCTTAACTGTAGGTTATAAATTTCCCAGGAAAGTCATATAAGATCTAAACAGACCAAGTTGAGGACTAAAGGAAGAGAACCATGTTAACACAGTATTACCCTAAGGCTATGAATGTTAATGAGCTGCCTGCGGGGGATTAGAGACTGACCACTCAAAAACGTGTTCAGTTAGTAGTAGTCCTACAACCATTCTAAGTAAATGGATTAAGTAATTGGTCATCTGCAACCCTACAGTTGCTTGTGAGTTATAGTTGACCGAATAGAACATTCAGAGTATTATTATGCCACTCAAAATCTCGCCCTATTCGGTCTAGACCATTAGAGATTTTGACCACTACTAGGATCCTCTGATCAGATACAAGCGCACGGGGTGTGCCTGCTAGTAGCCATATACATTATTCTAGGGTGAGAAGCGGTCGCGTTAGGCTCAGAAGGCCAAATACGCCTTTTGAGTGGTTAGATTGAGACTTCAACATAGCACCTCGGGTGGAGTTGCCCTCACTCAGGAGCCTTCCGTAACCACCCCAATGTTACTAGTTGTGTCGTCGCCCATGAGGGGCTGTATGACGTCACTCCAAGGAGCAGTATGCCATCCGCAAGGGACGAAGATAAGGTCGAAGGACCTTATACAGTCCATTCCATGGCTGAACTAATTTAATGTTGTATTGGCAACATACCCCCGTCAAGCCTGGTGCCCATGGTGCTGTTATTAGGAGTCCACCGGACTCAGACACAACTATAGGTCAGGAGCCAAGTGGGCTCAGTTGAAGACCTAGGGGGACAGGCAGGTTGGATGTAGCACCAGTAGTGTCATAGAAACCTAGATAGGGGTATATAGATTGAGGTGTACTTGTCAGGGCTTATGGGGGTCCTGGTAGGTTATTTCTGTGTTGCTTGACTTCAAGGCTTATGGGGGCCAGGTTAGGTTCTTATTTATATTCTTGTCTACTAGCTATAGCTTATGAATATATAATTGTATAGTCATAACTCATATACGTGTAGTGTTTTTCTAGATGCAGATTATGAATAAGCCAGCTTACAGGTTAGTCTTTCTGCCCCTTCTCTCCATTTACTTTCAGTCAGTAACAACTTACTTACTGCCTTACATATTCGGTACATATTGTATTGACGCCCATCTCCGGGCGTTGCATTACTATCCTACAGGTTTAGACAGACAAAGTTTAGGCTCTCCAGTAGCAACTATTAAGAGTCAGCAGTTTGGCTAGCTCACTTCGCTCGAAGTTGCTAGGTTGTAGAGATTACATTCTTTCAATTTATAGCATTTGGGGTAGGCCGGGGCCCTATCCCAACCGCTATTTGTATTCTTAGAAGCTTTCAGACTATGGTTGTCAGGTAGTTAGTTATGTTTCATATGTTGGCCATGTGGGGCTTAGGTAATAGTGGCTTGTTCTCATTTTTATTATAACTAGATAGCATGGTGGTCTTGTCGGCCCGCATAGGATCCCTTTTGTTGCCTGTTGTTAGTTAGTTGTTTTTATTTACAGGTGGCTATACGGCCTTATTGGCCGGGAGCTATGTTTACAGCTGAGATATAGCTCATTTTTTTCTTGAATTGAGTTGCAGGAATGCACTAGACCTGCGTCGGCCAGCCAGGTCAGTCAGATCCTAGTATTGCACTAGGTGCCAATCATGCCTCTCAAGGTAGGGCGTGATAGTTGTCATCTGTACAACTCATAACAAGATCCCATGAGTCATACAATCAAGTCGTGGTTTGATACTGAGAAATCTAGCATCTTCTGAATATTTCTACGAATGTTTTAGTACGCCTCATACCTTGCTCCTACAACTTGTAACAGCTTGTTGTAATATGAGATCTGTCAAGTTCCAAAAATCTCTGAAGTTCTCCATTGCTCCTGGTACGGGTCGTAGGTAGATGCTACGATCCGTAGTTACTATCTATACAAGGAGACTTCAACTATGCAAATTCCTCTAAAGTTTTGTACGACTCAGGCTACAACTCGTACCAGGATGATACGACTCGTAGTGAGAGTCGTACTTTGCCTTTGCCTTGAACCAATCTTTTGGACTTTTTCACGAGTATTGGTACAACTTATACTAAGATCCTTAGTTGGCCCAAAATCTATACTTTTCTGCATCTTTTTCATATTTTCACTCCAACACCTATTTTCCCTGAAAACAAAGTAAAAGCACCTCATATCCATATAAACACACCTAAGTCCATGCTATTTTCCCAGTTTTAAGCATCGAAAGTGATGTAAACTCATAGCACATCGACACCCTCAAATTAAGACTTTTGCATGTCCTAAGGCAAAGAAAACAAAAACTAAAAATGACGCTTAACTAGAAAGTAAACCTAGAATACCTATAGCCAACACTACAAAGTTTGCACTACGAACTAGAACTAGCTATTGGGCCTTTTTCTGTTCAAACTAAGTCCGCTATGCATATATCTAACCACAATCAATGACATACAGGGATAAGGATATGGCATCCAACTATCAGTAGAGAATCGAGTCATCACCAATGCTTCTCACATAGATAAATGGTAAAATGGAACACAAACCATGTACCTTCATAGCAAAAGAAGTCTCCAACTCTCACAAATATATACTATGATGAACTTGGGACTAAAAAATGGGACTCCCACTCTCCCAAAGAAGTTCCAAATAGTGCACATTGGATACCATAGGCTTGCCCTTATTTTCTCTACCTCAGCTCTTCGGACTACTAAACTAGGATCATTATAGGACTTTGTTCGACTTATAATGTAGGCTTCGGGATGGGTATGGTAAATATGGAATTTTGGTGACTAAATCCTCCTTGACAGTACGTACTTATAGCTCCACTTTACATCTTTTACCCTATTTTTCACATTTTCAACTTTTCCTTCCTTTTTTCTATTTTTATTGCAATATGTGGGTGTGGTGTGTTTTCAACTTTTTTAATTCCTTTTTTGTTTCTTGTATTTTATTTTGAAATTTTCTTTTTTAGCTCTTTTTTTTCTTTTCACACCACACCTATTTTAAACCTTTTTTCTTTTATTTTCCTTTCTTTTCCTTTTTCACCTCCTCACAGTCTATGCACCCCTATTATAGTCACCATCAACTTAGGCATTTTGCCTAGGTTGAGGTTCACAATATCCAAGGAGGGACCAGGGCAAAAATAGGTTCATTATAAAAAATGAGTGAAGTCTAATTAGTTAATCAAAGAAAAGTGGTTAATTTAAGGATCAAAATCGGGATCAAGGGATTCATCATTATTTGGTAGGGTATTTTAGGCTAAAGTGCTAATCAATCAATAAAAAGCCTATGATTATCTCCTAACCAACTATCATAAAACCTATGCAAATACAAATCGGGCATGTTCTAGATCCTCTATGCAGTATTGAACTAGGTATATGACCTCACTCACTCATGGTACCGATTTGCATTGAATCTACCTATCTATTTTATGCATGGCAAATTAGAACTACTCATGCTCATAATTTAAATGCCATATAAAGATTCACAAAATTCATGCAATTGTAATTACTACACAGCTAACCTCAAAAAATTTTAACAAGGTCAATTTTTTTCCAAAACATCACACTAGTGCAACATCAAACTAGTGCATTTATTGGCTGCAAAGTAATTCTAAGCTACTTCTAATTAAAAAAAAAAACCTAAACATGCCGATTCTACTAGATAGCATGCCCAAGGGAAAAGAAACACGACAAGAAAAATCCTTGGATGAATAAAAAAATCCCAAAAATACAAGTACACCCCCTCCCCTTTTGAAAAACATACTTCATCCGTGAAGTATAGAATTTAAAAGCACAAGGGAAAGAGACATACCTGTGGCACACTAAGAGCTCCTTTCATCATGCAGAGGTTGTTCCTCCACTGCATCCATGGCACTAGCGTGGCCGACACACTCAATTATACATCAGTTGGGGGATTGGTTACCCCTGCATCATGCTCGGTCGCTTTTGTGACCCCAGGATCATCTATCTGGGCAGTAGTGGAGCTCCCCGCTCCTCTTGCTCGCTCCTGCATCTCCCTCCTTAGACTGGAGAGTGTCGGTAGATGTGGTTGTTGTCGCGTCGGCCTGGGCTTTAACTTGAGCCCTAGTGGTCCGTGGCTCATTGACATCTGATGTTTCAACTCTGTACTCCTCCATCGAACCACTAGCGGAGCTTCCTATTTGATCAGAGTCGAAAGACTCATCTCTCAATGCCATCCAAACAGCTATCTCAGCTCTATCTTTCTTGTCTTGGGTATATTTTACCGTTCTTTTATTCATTGTAATAGTACCTTTGGAGAAACATGGTTAGTATGTATGATATGAGAAAAAGAAAGCAAGAAAATACCCTCTGAATTTTTCCACGAGTCGTCAGTATGAGTCATACCTAGAAGGTACAATCTATACCAAGACTCATAGTGTTTGGGATCACAGTCACGACTTTGAGGTACTACTCATACCATGAAGATACGATCTGTACCACGAGTCGTATGAGGATACCCCTTGGAAACCATTACTCTGTAATTTTCCATGACTCATGGTATGACCCGTAAGTCAATTCCACGAGTCATAGTAAGGGTCTACAATTGCCTTTGGACTTGAACCTTTCAGATTTCTAGTATGATTGTCAGGTATGACTCGTAGTAGGGTACCACGGGTCGTACTAGGTTCCGTACCAATTAATTTACATAGAGTTGGCTTGGGACAATCCCAATGAGCCATCCGACGAGTCGTAGTATGAACCCACGAGTTGTAGAAAGGCTTTTGAAGTCTGTCCTTGCCTTTGTTCATGTCAGTTGCACAGGTAAGTTCGATTTGTGTTGGGTACTCAAAATTCCCCATTCTAAGCATGCATTTTTCACACTTTTACAACTACCCAGTTCTTGCATAATGATTCACAACTTGCAACTCTATTTATTTACAATTTATGCTCGAGCCCTAAGAATGTTTGAATTTATACCCAGGCAACAAAATAATTGTCACGACTCGAACATAGGCCCGGATCGAGGCACGAGACAAGGAGCCCCGAGAGACTACAAGTCGACCCATGGAATGAACATACATCTAGCTCAATTAATAAAGCATAAGACTTAACATAATAACATATTAGAAATTCAAACATAACATGAAAATCTGAATACACAACCCATGTCTGAAGCTGAATACAATCAATTGCCTGAAAAGCCTCTAAGTCTGATAAGTTGACGGGATAAGACCCCAACTAACTCTCTAAATCTGAAAATAGAAAATATCAAGATAACTGATTATGAATGGTCATTGAGAGATGAGGACTCACTAATAGAGACTGGATGCTCACTCGGAATGTTGGCTAGTGGCAGGGCTAAGTCTGAAGATCGGAGCCTGTATCATAAAATGATTTATGCGGTTAGTACATGGAATGTATAGAGTATGCAAGGTAAGTAAAACCGCTTAAATAAGTAAAATCATTTAAAACATGCATAATATAAAACATAATCATGATAAGAATCTGAGAGTAGGGCTTGAATACGACTTTCTGAAATCGTGATTTGAACATAACATAACATCATAACTGAATCGATTGACCCAAAGCTGAAATCTGATAATCATAAGTAAAATTTCACATTGGGTCAAACCTACTTCTGAAAAATATATAGATATCATGAATGATACATGAATAACTTAAATCATGAGGAACAATGGGAGAGTCGTCATATAACTAACATTACCATGATAGAGCTTACGTGGTCCCAACTATCACACTCAAGTGGATACAGCCGTCCAAAGCCTTGCCAGGGCTAAGGACAATACCACGATATCGATATCAAGCTCGAGGCCCATTTAGGGTAGGGGATAGCTCACAAGGGAGGTCCCAAAGTAAATATATGATATGCAAACCTATGTTGGCACATAGTTCTGAGGCATAGGGTTAATCGACCCTTAGCCTACTCCGTGCTAGACACTACTCCCAAAAACATGCATATGCTTTCGATCATTTTTCAACAAAGCTTACCATTGTTGATTGACAAGGCTTAACAATCAAATACATATCAAATATGAAATCATATATGAGGAGCTTCAGCTCAAACCATACCACAAGATGAACATAATTGGGAGTCTTAACTCCAAAACCATATGGTAGGCTAATTCGTGAAATCATAAATCATACGTGAACATATGGGCATATCCCAATACTTTGATCATGATTGAAAACACATAATTCAATTGAAAACATGATCATAAACATGGTTAACTTAAAAACATGCTTTTCATTAATAATATCTCATCATACTTGAACATTCATCATAAATCTAAACTTTTATGAACTTCTCATAAATGGGAATTGTAATTTATAAAGCTTGAAAACATGATTGTCATTGAAAACAATGTAAAACTTGCCCATGAATCATAATTCAATAGTAGAAATACATTTAGATCGTACCCATGTAGTAAATTAGGTTTCATGCACTGGGTTAAAACCCAATAGGATCAACATATAAATTTTCATGATTTAGAGAGGGATTGGACATGGGTGTGAACAAATTCACCCATTCATAACCCTACATACCTGATAAGATCTGATTCTACCACTTCTCTGATTGCCCAATGAAGGATTGAAGGAAAACTTGTAGAAAACCTAAGCTTGATCGCCTTCTAAGCCTTCAACTTGCATGCGTGAATGTGAATGAGCCTAGAATGAACTTACCCCTCATAAAACTGCCTATTTCGAGCTTAAAACAATGTAGTTTAGGACCCTAGGGCTTAGGAATTATGGAAATATCCTTAATGCAAATCTTGGAAAAACTAAACTTCCAGTGACAACGGACCTCAGTACGATCCGTTGTTAGCTCGTACAATATGTTGTTACCACTCGTTGCTACTCCCTAAATCCAGGTCTCTTATCCTTCACCATGACCGGACAGAATGGGTTGTTGCTAGCTTTAATGACTCATTACTGCCAGTCTTCGTCTTCACTGCCTTAACTTGGGATCCCCTTAAATGGCTACTAACCACGACCCGTTGTTACATGCAACTAATACAGTAGCCTGTAGGAAATAAATATGGGTATCTAGCCATTATATCTGCTTCGGCTTCCCACTTAGCTCCCTCAACATGCTGATTCCTCCATAAAACTTTAATTGAGGCTACTTCCTTGTTTCTTAGCCTTCAAACCTACCGATCTAGTATTTACAGTAGAACCTCCTCATAACTAAGGTTGTCTTTCACACCGAAATTGTACATCGGGACAATTAAAGCCGGATCACCAAAACACTTCTTTAAGAGTGATACATGAAAAATAGGATGAATGGAAGCTAATTCTGAGGGCAACTCCAATTCATATGTACCTTGCCAACCCGCTTCACAATTCAATAGGGACCAACATAACAGGGATTGAGTTTTCCTTTCTTCCCAAACCTCATCACTCCCTTCATGGGAGACACTTTTAGAAATACCCAATCATCAACTTCGAAGTCAAGCTCCCTCCTTCTCACATCGGCATAAGATTTTTGGCGACTTTGAGCTATTTTCAACCTGTCCTATTTTAGTTGAACCTTCTCTATGGCCTCATGGACTGAATTTGGTCCTATCATCGCGCTTTACCTACTTCGAACAAACAAATAGGCGATCGACATCTCTGCCCATAGAAAGCCTCAAACGGAGTCATCTGGATGCTGGAATGGTAGCTATTATTGTAAGAAAACTAAATAAGAGGCAAATGGTCATCCCAACTACCTTTGAAGTCAATAACGCATGCTCTCAACATATCCTCGAGAGTCTGAACTGTCCGTTCTGCTTGACCATCCATTTGCGGGTGAAATGTGGTACTGAGCTTAACCTGAGTACAAAGTCCTTTTTGAAATGACCTCCAAAACTAAGAGGTAAACTAAGTACCTTTGTTCGATATGATGGACAAGGGCACTCCATGTAATGAACTAGCTCTCAGATGTATAGTTTGGCATAATCTTCCGTTGAATCACTGGTCTTGACTGCTAGAAAGTGAGAGGCTTTCGTCAACCTGTCCACAACCACCCAAATGGAGTGATATTGTGGATGAGTGCAAGGCAACCCTGTGATTAAGTCCATATTGATTTCTTCCCAATTCCAACTAGGAATATTGATATCCTGAAGCACACCTCCCAGTCTCTGGTTCTCAACCTTCACTTGCTGATAGTTTGGACACTTAGTTACAATTTCTGCGATGTCTTTCTTCATGCCATTCCACCAATAGACTTCCCGTATGTCTCGGTACATCGTGGTGGCACCTAGATGTATCGAATACCTGAAACCGTGAGCCTCATGCAATATCTAATTTCTCAAATCATCAACGTCCGGGACACACAAGCGACCCTGATATGGAAGCACATCATCTCCCCCTTTGGAGAAGACCTTTATCCTTTGATTCTAAACAGCTTCCTTTAACTTTACCAAAATGGGATCCTCATCTTGTATAGCTTTTACATCAGCCACCAAGGACAATTCTGATCCGTTCTGAACAATAACACTGCCATCAGTTGAGTCAACTAAATTAACTCCCAATTTGGCAAGTCGATGCACATCCTTCACTAGCTCCTTTCTCCCCTCATCCACATGGGACACACTCTCCATAGAGAGTCTACTTAGTGTGTCTGCTACTACATTAGCCTTGCCCGGATGGTAAAGGACACTCACGTCATAATCCTTGAGTAGCTCCAACCACCTTCTTTGGTGTAGATTTAGATCCTTCTAGGTAAACACATATTGTTGGATCTTGTGATCCGTAAACACATCTACATGGACCTCATACAAATAGTGTCTCCATATCTTCAAGGCGAATACCACCGGCGCCAATTCAAGATCACAGGTCGGGTAATTCTTCTGATGAACCTTCAGTTGTCTGGAAGTGTATGCTATCACTTTACCATGATGCATCAATACACAACCAAGGCCGATTCTAGAAGCATTGCAATACACCACAAACACATCGGTACCCTCCGGTAGGGTTAACACCAGTACTGAGGTGAGTTGAGTCTTAAACTCCTAAAAGCTCCTCTCATAAGAATCCGACCATTGGAATTTCACTTTTTTTAAGTCAATTTGGTCAATGGTGCTAAAATAGATGAAAAACCCTCAACTAATCTCCGATAGTAGCCAGCTAAGCCTAAAAAGCTTCGGATATCTGAAAGATTCACCGATCTAGGCCAATTCTTCGCTGCTTCTATTTTATGAGAGTCTACCCTTATGCCTTCACTTGATACCACATGGCCCAAAAATTCCACTGAGTTCAACCAAAACTCGCACTTTCTAAATTTAGTATATAGTTGATGATCCTTGAGAGTCTGTAGCACCGCCCTCAAATGAGCGGCATTCTATTCCTCACTGTGAGAGTATATCAGGATATCATTAATAAACACGATCACGAACATAGTAAAGTATGGATTGAACACTTGTTCATCAAGTCCATAAAAGATGCAGGAGCATTTGTTAGTCCAAAAGACATAACTACAAACTCATAATGAGCATACCGCGTCCTGAAGGCTGTCTTCGGGATGTCACTCTCCCGAACCCTTAGCTGATGGTATCTAAACCTGAGATTAATCTTCGAAAAGCACTTGGCACCCTGAAGCTGCTCAAGAAAATCATTAATCCTAGGTAGAGGATACCTATTATTTATAGTAACCTTATTCAATTGTCGATAATATTTACACATAAAAAGAGAGCCATCTTTCTTTCGAACAAATAGAACCGGTGCACCCCATGGGGATTTGGTTGGTCTAATGAAACCCTTATCTAACAGGTCCTTCAACTGCTTCTTCAACTCCTTTAACTAAGCCGGGGCCATTCTACAAGGAGGAATAGATATAGGCTGCGTATCGGGAAGAAGGTCAATACCAAAATTAATCTCCCGCTTGGGAGGGATTTCCGGTAGATCATCTGGGAAGACCATTGGATACTCACATACTACTGGGACTGACTGGATAGTCAGGATCATGGTTGTATCATCCTTAACCATAACTAAATCATACACACAACCCTTGGAGATCATCTTTCTGGCCTTAAGATAGGAAATGAAACGACCTACAGACACAACTAAACTACCCTTCCATTCTATGACTGGCTCACCCAGAAATCTGAACTCTACTTGCAGGGTTCTATAATTAACTGAGTTATAACATGCAAATAGCTAATCTATGTCGAGGATAACATCAAAATTGGTCATGGATAACTCTACTAGATCTACTAAAGTAACTTTCTGAAGGACTGTGACCGGGCAACTTCTATGCACTCGTCGAGCTACAACTGAATCACCCACTAGAATAGAGATTGAGAAGGGTTCTGAAAAGATTTCGGGACTGACTTCGAAACTACTAACCACATAAGGTGTCACAAAAAGACAAGGTAGCCCTTGGATCTAACAAAGCATATAGATCAAGATGGAAAACTCATAACATACCAGTGACTACATCCGTGGAGACCTCCTTATCCTAGAGAGATGTTAAGGCATAGAATTTGTTTTGGCGTTGACCGCAACCTGTACTAGTAGATGCCCCCTATTGGGCTGGGTGTGCGGGTGGAGCTACTGAACTGAAACTTGGGCCTCAGCCCCTATCATGGCCCTGTCTAGCTGCTGCAATCTATGAACATATGCTTGGGCTTCCTAAACCCAAAGCAAGCACCTGTACACGCCAAACACTGACCCGTGTGCCCTCGACCACACGTGCCGCAAACTGGGATACTGGAATTCAAGAGCCTACTTCTCTTACCCCTAGATCCTGATGCTCGTCCTCTCTGGTCATGCCTAGGTCTGGATGGCACACTCATCGCTGAAGATGCTGGGGATAAAGATCTCTGGTGGGTCTGCTGTCGATGCCCACCACCTGGCCTCAACTGGGAGAACCTATAGCTATCTGTCCTGGCCCTCTTGGCCTCTATCTCCCTCAGATACACTGCCTCCATCTGCTGGGCGTACAAAACTATTCGAGGGAAATCCATATCCTGGTAGAGCATGGCGGTTTGGCAGTCCTTGTCTAGATAGTCCACCACCCCATGAACAAACCTGCTCACTCTTTCCATCTGATCAACCATTTACTCTAAGGCATACTTTGACAGATGAGTGAACTCTAGGGTATACTCCTGCACCATCATCTTCTCCTTCTTTAGGTTCACGAACTCGGCTTCCTTCAACTCCCTCATCTCATGAGGGAAAAATCGATCTAGAAAAGCAACGTGAAACTCCTCCCAATTGATAGGCCCGCTCTGGCTGCCCTACAATCCTTCCACTATTTAAAACAAATGTGTGTGACCCCCTTCAACTGATATGAGGACAAATCCGCACACTCTCCTCCACTCACCCTCATGACCTAGGTAACCTTCACAATCTCATCGATAAACTCATGTGGATCCTTACCCACCTTTGACCCAAGAAACTCTAGTGGGTTCATCCTTAGAAAATCTCTTACTCGTGCTGCCGCCGCATTCACATTTTGTGGGACCTGCGCCACTGCCTGCTGGTTGACCTGGGCTGTCATAGTCTATGCTAGCATCTGAATGGCTTCCCTGAATTCAGTGTGGGCAACTGGCTCCGGTGCGTGGTGCTCATAGACTGGTGGGGCTTGTTGGTGCTCGTCTCCATTGCCATCCTCACGGCCATTTACTTTCCCATTCCTTCTGCCATTAACTCTTCGGGGAGGCATGATTCTACAATTGTGAATAGCACGAGTTAGAAGGATAGAGAGACATTTCACCGCACAACATAGATCATGAAAGAAGGGAACATTTCCTAAACATCTCATAGCCTCTTCATCATAAGTGTGGCGCGCTTCACACCCATGAAAAAGACTCTACTTAACGCGGCTTTCAGACACCCTAGGACACTTCAAACCTAGTGGTTTGCTACTAAGTTTTTCACAACGGAAACATAGACCCGGATCGAGACACAGGACAAGGAGCCCCGAGAGACTCCAAGTCGACCTATGGCATGAACATACATCTAACTCAATCAATAAAGAGGAAGGCTTAACATAATAACACTGCGAAAATTTGAACATAACATGAAAATCTGAATATACAACTCAAGTCTGAAGCTGAATACAATCTATTGTATGAAAAGCCTCTAAGTCTGATGAGTTGATGGGAAAAGACCCCAACTAACTCTCTAAATCTGAAAATAGAAAATATCAAGATAATTGATAATGAATGGTCCTCGAGAGATGAGGAATCACCAATAGAGACTGGATGCTAACTCGAGACGCTGGCTAGTGGTGGGGCTAAGTCTGAAGATCGGAGCCTGTATCATAAAATGATACAACATAGAGTATGTGGTCAGTACGTGGAATGTACCGAGTATGCAAGGTAAGTAAAACCACTTAAATAAGTAAAATCATTTAAAACATGCATAATATAAAACATAATAAAGATAAGAATCTGAAAGCAGGGCTTGCATGCTATTTTCTAAAATCGTGATCTGAACATAACATAACATCATAACTGAATCGATTTACCCAAAGCTAAAGTTTGATAATCATAAGTAAAATTGAACTTTGGGTCAAACCTACTTTAGAACATATATAGATATCATGAATGATAAATGTGCATAACTGAAATCATGAGGAACAATGGGAGATTCATCATATATCCGACATTACCACGATAGAGCTTACATGGTCCCAACTATCACACTCAAGTGGGTAGAGCCGTCACAAGCCTTACCAGGGCTAAGGACGGTACCATGATATCGATATCAAGATCAAGGCCCATTCCGGACAAGGGATAGCTCACAAGGGAGGTCCCAAAGTTTATATATGATATGTAAACCTAAGTTGGCACGTAGTTCAAAGGTATAGGGTTAATCGAGGCTTAGCCTACTCGATGCTAGACACTACTCCCAAAAACATGCATATGCAATCCATCGTTTTACAACGAAGCTTACCATCATCGATTGGCGAAGCTTAATAATTGAATACATATCAAATCTAAAATCATATATGAGGAGCTTTAGCTCAAAGCATACCACAAGCTGAACATAATTGGGTGTCTTAACTCCAAAATCATGTGGTAATCTAATTTGTTAAATCATAAATCATACTTGAACATATGGGAATTTCCCAATAGTTTATCATGCTTAAAATACATAATTTACTTGAAAACATGATCATAAACATTGGTAACTTGAAAACATGTTTTTCATCAATAATATCTCATCGTACTTGAACATTCATCATAACTCTCAACTTTCATGAACTTTTCGTAAATGGGCATTTTAATTTATAAAGCTTGAAAACATGATTATCATTGAAAACAATGTAAAACTTTCCCATGAATCATAATTCAATAGTAGAAACACATTTAGATTATACCCATGTAGTAAATTAGGAATTTCATGCATTGGGTTAAAACCCCATAGGATCAACATACGAATTTTCATGATTTAGAGAGGGATTGGGCATGGGTGTGAACAAATTCACCTATTCATAACCCTACATACCTGATAAGATCTGATTCTACCACTTCTCTGATTGCCCAATGAAGGATTGAAGGAAAACTTGTAGAAAACCTAAGCTTGATCACCTTCTAAGCCTTCAACTTGCATGCATGAATGTGAATGAGCCTAGAATGAACTTAGCCCTCATAAGACTGCCTATTTCAAAATTAAAATGTAGTAGTTTAGGACCCTAGGACTTATGAATTATGGAAATATCCTTAATGAAAATCCTGGAAAAACTGAACTGCTAGTGACAACGAATGTCAGTACGATCCATTGTTAGCTCCTATGATACTTTGTTACCACTTGTTGCTACTCCTTGAATCCAGGTCTTTGATACCTCACCACGACTGGATAGAACGGGTCATTGCTAGCTCAAATGACTCATTGGTGCCAGTCATCGTCACCACTGCCTTAACTTGGGGATACCTTTAAACGGATGCTGACCACAACCCGTTATTACCTGCAATGGGTCATTCTACGACTCGTTACTTCCTCCTAAACCAAGGACCAGTCTCACATTGACCCCATCCTACGACTTATAACATCAAACAATTGGTCATTCCTGTACCCGTTACTTCCAACTCCAAACTTGCAGTACCTCAGCACAGACACATCCCAACGGGTCGTTGGTGGCACCAATGTCTCGTACCATGAACCGTTCTAAGATGGTTTTCTTGATTTCTGCCACTTTTCATTTTTATATCTCAGGTATAGTCTTGGGTACTTCTGGGGTACTACAATCATATCAAGTTATTGATCATTGTCCGCATCAATTTTCATGAATTTTTAGGAATCACAGTTGATAAACAAGTTCATATAATCACGAAGGTCTTTTACTCAACCCAAAACATAACTACTTACTTGATTTTTGCAAAATCTTGCTCAACTTCGTGCGTGATTCAATGACTAGGGTAGGAATTTGGCTTGTGCAGTTTTATTCGTGCACAAATTCAACCTTTATTGATAGTTTTTCTTGAGTTACGGGTTTGAGGGATTTGTGGGAGGTAATCCCGAGTTCAAGGTGTTTGGGTCTTTAGATGACTACACACAAGTGCACGTGGTCGAACAAGTAGTAAAATGGCTCAAGTAATCCAAGTATCGATCCCACAGGGACTGGACCAAGATAATAATCAAATCAAGTGTCAATGAACTTTAACTCTAAAAATGCAGATAACAGTTTAAAGAAGATTTTGGAAGTTTGTCTCCTAATTTATACTAATCTAAAACAAATGTACAATTTGAGTTTGAACTATAGTAATGAGCATGCTGAGGCTAAAACGAACATGCAGGGAAGTAATTTATCGATCCAATTCGGTTAATCTTTCCTTCGGTTGCTAGTCAAGAATTATTGCCTATGGATTAAAACTCTCGTATTTAACCCAACTTAAGAGTCATGAATCTTCCACCTACATTTCTGTGATAAAAAGAAATTCATGTTCTAGCCATACAAAACAGATTCTATAATTGACAAATACGACTTTCAGATATATTTCTATTCTGAAGGTAAATCAATTCTCAATTTTCCCAAACTAAGAAGAGATCATATCCTACCAATTCACAA
>JACEIK010002212.1:46362-95482 GCA_018107945.1 Datura stramonium | reverse complement strand
AGGTCAAAATTGGGTGTCAACAGTTATGTCAACTCAGTTAGTATGCTCCTATATGTTCAGTCACTCCTTCAGAAATCAGTTTATAGTTTTCTATTTGGGGGTTGCAGCTCTTTCCCCAGCCTTTCATCTTACTTAACCTTCATTCAAGGAAGAATGATCCCAAGGGCAAGATATTGTAACACCCCCAAAAGTTTCCTAGACAAAACCTAGGCTTAGTAGGAAGAACTAGAAAATTTTGTCTCAGAATGACCCAGATAATAAGTCGTTGTCAGCAGTAACGGCCCATTGTCTGAGTCATTGTCAGTCCTGCAAGTTATCTTTCAAGAACCCATGAGGCATGGGATGACCGTTGGGAGGAGTAACATGTTGTCTTGCTAGTCATTGTCGTCCTCAGTGTTGAAACCTACCTAGACCTTTCCCAAAACCAACGATCCATCCAACGAGTCATCATTGGCTTGGACGACTTGTTGTGGGGAGCTGTTGGAAGGTTTCTAGTAAGGGTTGAAACTTTTCTCCAGAAGCAACGAGTGAAACCAACGACTCATGGTCCCTTCTAACAAGTCATTATTCCCACCCATCACCAAATCCAGAAACCCTTTAGAATGATACAGTGTTGATGACGATCAATTACAGTGACTCGTTGTGCAGACCAATGAGTCATTATGTCGTCCGTTGGTAGGCACCCAAGCTTTGGTTCAAAAAGTTCCCAATGACCATGAGAGAAACCAACGACCCGTTAGTTCATCCAACGAGTTGTGGTTCCCTTCTGTGATCCAATTCTAGTGAGCATGAATTTCTTTCCCAGCATCAATGACTGGCCCAATGAGTCATGGCATCATCCAACGACTCATTGTGTGACCTATTGGATCCCAATGGGCAATTTTTCAGACTTTCTCTCAGGGGCATTTTTGTAACTTTTCATTATTATAATGCCTACACCATGTCATTTTGGGGTTAAAATAAGGGGATTTAGGGAGTTAGTCGGCATTCTCTCCTCATTCCTCTCATTCTCTAAAGTTCAGCATATAGAAACTCAGACAGTTCTCCCAGAGTAAAAAAAAGAGTTTCAGTTCTCCTCAAACTTCTGAAGCGATTTCTCAAGGTTCTTCCATATACTTTATACCCCAGGTATGTGGGATTTCAACAAGGGAATCGCTCTTCCCTTATTCCCTGAAACCCTCATGAAAAATTTATTAGTTCTAACCCTTTTAGGATTGACGTTAGGGTTGTCTTTCAGTTTGATTATGAAATTTTATTCATGTTATAATTCTCATGATTCTTGAAGGTTGTTATTAGTTATACTTCATGTTAATATCACTTTCCATGAAATATGTGTTTTATCCCTAATTTGTAAAATGTGATTTGAAGAGTCTTGCATAATTGTCCAGATACAAATATTGCTTACTTCTAATAGTTCCCTTCTGATCACCATGATTGTATAGTTATGTGATTTGAAATTTGATTTATTGATTAGTCAGTCTAAGTCAATACTTAACATCATCAGTTTCTTACAAAAATGTTATCTGATCAGTTTGACTATATTCAGTCTCTTGAGGAGTTCAGAGAAAACTCCGTAGACTCAGTTACTAGTTATAAGGTTATTCTTTAGGCGGCTACGACGCTTTCAGATAAAGAAGCTCTAGCCAGTCTTAGAACCCTTAGTTTCAGTTATAAGGTCCTTTAGACTCTCAAGTTACTTCCAGATAAGTATTCCTGACTTAAGTCTTGGGACATCAGGTTCGAGCTATCAACCTAGTAGTCACAGTTAGAATTTTTAGTGGGAGTAGGACTTCGCACCGAGCAGGTTGGGGTTCAGCGCACCCAAGTTTCCACAACTACATTGCCACCATAGGTTATTAGCCCGAACGGGCCTCAGACAGTGATGACACTTGCCATGCCTTTATACCTTGGCAAGGTATATTGGGCCCTATTGATGGGGTGTATACATCAAACTCCATGTTTAGCTCATGTGGTTATATGTCGATTATAGACTCTCCCACTTATCAGTTTGGGTCAGTCCAACTCAGTTATTCAGATTTCAGTATATTGTTATGATCCTTAGTTAGTACTTGTGTTACGCTGTTATAGTTATATTCAATGTTTATCATTCAGTTGTGTATTTCTATTATTTTTACTTATATCTAGCATACTCAGTACATTCAAAGTCCTTATGAATATTTTTCATGTTGTATCGTATTATGATATAGGTATAGGTTCTCAGTCACAACATTGTTAGTAGTTCCCTTCAGACGATTTCAACAGCAGTATCTTTGGTAAGCCTCATCGTTCAAGGATGAGAGTTTAGTTCTATTTCAGTTTCTTTCTTTCAAATTTTATAGTTAGCTGGGGCTTGTCCCAACAACTCGTCATCTCTTAGATGGATTTTAGACATAGTATTGTTCAATATGTTTTTGTACTAGTTGCATAAATTTCAGTAGATTATCAAACATGTCTTATTTTAAGAAATTTTTTATCTAGTTATGTTTTTGTCAGCTTCCGGTTCTATTTAATTTAGTATAGCAGTGTGATGTTAAGCCATGAGTTAGCTTGGGGTTACTTGTGGCACCAAGTACCATGTCGCGTTTAGGGTGTAGACTCGGGACGTGACATTTATTGTTCTTATGTATTACATATTCAATTCATATACTTCTTAATATGTTTAAATTCCAGCCTTTACTTTTAGTGTTTGGTTTCCTAGAATGGTATTTGACATTCTCGTGAGAAGGATAAATGTATTGTTGTGGGTTAGCTGTTACTTTTTTTTTTTAAAATTATCTAAGAGATAATCTTAAAGAGGTGAAAGCTCTCAATTAGTTGTGGATAACAGATTAAGCATCAAATGATGACCCTTGTTTGTTCCTTATCCTTTTCAAAAGATGCAAAATATGTAAATTGCACGCCACTTCCCCTTCTATGTTTCAATATTATACCTGTTAATGTATAATGAAGCCATATGAGTCCAGTTTGAGCTTCAAATGAGGTCTGAGTAGGTATACTCAACCTTATTTCAACCTTGCTCCAAGATTCTTAGTGTTATACCCCGAAAGCCCGAAGATCAGACCCGAGAGTTGAAACGGAGAAAACAGAAATTTCTGCACTAGGTCACAGGATGAGTCGTCCAGTGACCCATCAGGAACCCCACGAGTCATTAAGTGACTCATGGGGACAGGCTGGGACTTGGTTGAAAATTTAGGAGTTGAGGTGACCACGAGTCGTGGTCAACACCATGAGTCTTCATGTGAACTGTGGCCAAAGGATGGATGAAAGTTGGAAAATTTGGGCAGTGTACCTAACGGATTGGTCACCACGACTCCTCAGGTGCACCAAGAGTTATGGTGTTCCCTGTGGTGACTCCCCATGTGATTTTTGGCAATGAAGGTGATGGGAGGTGACCACGAGTCGTGGTAATCTGTAACGATTCATTGAGTACCTCGGGGTGACTATCAGTATGCAATTTCCAGTGAAGGCGACAAATGCAGACCACGAGTTGTGGCTAGGGACGATGACTCATCCAGTCCCTCATTGGGACTGGTAGTCTATTTTTCCCTGCGAGTTTTTTTAAGGGCTTTTACATAATTGTTAAGTTCCTAAGGCCTAAACTATGTCATTTTAAGGTTTGAATGGAGTGTTCTAAGAAGGTTTAAGTCATTCTAAGCCTATCCTAATTCATGCATGCAAGTTTAAAATTTTAAGAGGTGATCAAGGCTAGTTCTTCAAAGTTCTTCCTCAATTCTCTTTAGTCAATCAAGGAAGTGTGAAAATCAGATCCCTTCAGGTATGTAAGGCTATGAATGGGTGTAATTGTCCAAACCCATGTCCAATTCCCTCTCAATTCATGATGTTCTAGTTGATGATTACATGGGGTTTCTACCAATGCATGTATTTCTAAATTTTAATCATGGGTATGATCTAAGCATGTTTTAAATGATAAATTATAATTAATGGGAAGATTTTACAATGCTTTAAATTATAAATTATGTTTTTTCAAATTTTCTAAGCTATGACGTCATCCACGAATGTTTATGAAAGTCGAGATCTATGAGTTATGAGTTCAAGTATGATGAGATGTTTATGATGAAAGTATGATTTCGAAATACCCATGTTTATGTTCATGTTTTTAAAGTGAATCGAGTTGATTTCAAGTACGTTTAAGTATTGGGAAAGTCCATATGATAAGTTATGTCTTATGATTTCATGAATTGGCTTACCACATGGTTTTGGAGTCAAGACTCCCATTATTTTAAGCTTGTGGTATGGTTTGAGACAAGTCTCCTCATGTTATGATTTCAGATTATGCATGCATGTTATTATTCAGCTTCTCTCTAGACAATGGTCAGCTTCGTTGAAAAATAACAGAGAGCATATGCATGTTTTTGGGAGTAGTGTCTAGCACCGAGTAGGTTAAGGGTCAGTCAAGCCTATGCCTCAAAACTACGCGCCAACGTAGGTATGATCAGTTTATTTGGGAGCTCCTTGTGAGCTTCCCCTGCCCCAAGGGGCCTTCATCTTAATATCGATATCATGGTAGCGTCCTTAGCCCTGGCAAAGCTTTGGACGACTCTGCTCACTTGAGTGTGATAGTCGGGAACAAATAAGCTCTATCATGGTGATGTCAATTATATGACGAGTCTCCCATTGTTCCACATGATTTCAATTATGCATGTACATCAGTTATGATATTATGTTTTCTTCAGGTTTGACCCAATGTTCAATTTTACTTATGATTACCTGTTTTCAGCTTTGGGTCATTCGATTCAATTATGATTTTCAGTTATGTTCATATCATGATTTTAGAAATAACATGCAAGCCTACTCTCAGAATCTTATCTTGATTATGTTTTATACTATGCATGTATAATGATTTTACTGATATGATTTTAGAAATAACATGCAAGCCTACTCTCAGAATCTTATCTTGATTATGTTTTATACTATGCATGTATAATGATTTTACTTACTTAGCGGTTACTGACCTTGCATACTCAGTACATTCCACGTACTGATCACATACTCTATGTTGTATCGTTTCATGATACAGGCTCCGATACCAGACTCAATCTCATCAATAGCCAGATTCTCATCTTTAGTACATCCCACTCAAAATTGGTAAGTCCTCATCTTGAGAGGGCCCTTTTATTCATTTCTGTTCTATATTTTTAGTTTTCAGACTATAGTGAGTTAGTTGGGGTTTTTTCCCATCAACTCATCAGTTTTAAGGCTTTACGGACATAGTGTTTATTCAGCATTGGACTCACGTATGTATTAAGATATTAAGCTTTGTTTAGACTTTCGCTATGTTATTTATGATGATCTTCCACTTATCTATGATTGAGTTAGATGTATGTTCATGCCATGGGTCGACTTAGAGCCTCTCGGGGTTTCTTTTCTCGAGTCTTGGTCCGGGCCTATGTTTGGATAGTGAAAACCTTGGTATCAGAGCATTATGTTTTGAAGTGTCCTAGGGTGTCCGAAAGCCGCATTAAGTAGGGCCTTTTTCATAGGTTTGAAGTGCGCCACACTTATGACGAAGAGGCTATGAGACGTTTAGGAAATGTTCCCTTCTTTCATGATCTAAGTGGTGCGATGAAATGTCTCTCTATCCTTCTAACTCATACTATACTCGTTTGCGGAATCATGCCTCCCCGCAAAGTTAATGGAAGGAGAAATGAAAATGGAAATGGCCACGTGGGTGGCAATGGAGACGGGCACCAGCAGGCCTCACCAGCCCATGCGGAGCACGTACTCGAGTCGGTTTGCCATGCAAAACTCAGGGCGGCCATTCAGATGTTAGACCAGGCCTTGACCACCCAGGTCAATCAAAAAGCGGTGGCGCATGTCCCTCAGAACGGAATGTAGCAACGACGAGAGTTAGAGAGTTTATGAGGATGCACCCTTTCGAGTTCCTTGGATCGAAGGTAGACAAGGATCCACATGATTTCATTGAGGAGATTTTAAAGATCACCTAGATTATGGGGATGACTGGGGAGGAGTGCGCCGATTGTACCTCATATCAGTTGAAGGTGGTCGCGCACATTTGGTTTAATAAATAGAAGGATATTAAGGTAGCTGGAGCAGGCCCTATCAGTTGGAACGAGTTCCATGCTGCTTTTCTAGATTGGTTCTTCCCTCGTGAGATAAGGGAGCTGAAAGCGGCCGAATTTATGAATCTAAAGAAACGAAAAATGACAGCTCAAGAGTATGCCTTGGAGTTCACTTGTCTGTCCAAGTATGCACCTGAGATGGTGGCAGATTAGAGAGCCCGTGTGAGTAGGTTTGTACACGAGATAACAGACTACTTTGTTAGAGATTGTCGGACCACGAAGCTTCTTCAGGATATTGAATTTTCTCGGATAGTCCTGTATGCCCAGCAGATGGAGGCAGTGTAGGTGAATGAGCGGGAGAGAGAGGCCAAGAGGGCCAGGAATGATAACATCGGATTCTCCCAGCAAAGGCCTAATGGGCACTGTCAGCAATCCCACCAGAGATCTTTAGCCCCAGCGTCTTTGGCTATGAGTGTGCCATCCAGGTCCAAGCGCGATTGAGGGGACGAGCATCAGGCTCAAGAGGTCAGAGTAGCAAACCCACCGAGACTAGCCCTTTAGAGTGTAGCAGATGTGGCCGGAGACACACAGGCTAGTGTTTGGCGGGTAAGGTGCTTGCTTCGGGTGCGGGAAGCCCGAACACATCCTTAGGGATGGTCCAGCAGTCAGATAGGACCATGCTTAGGGATTGTCCTGTAGCCAAATAGGGCCATGATAGGGGCCTAGGACCAGCTTCCAGTTGACCAGCTCCACCATCATGCCTAGCTCAGCAGGGGGCATCTACTAGTATAGGTGGCGGACAGAGAAAAATAGATTTTATGCCCTAGCATCCCATCAGGAGCAGGAGGTCTCTCCGAATGTAGTCACTAGTATGTTACGAGTATTCCACCTTGATGTATAAGGAATGTTAGATCTAGGGGATACTTTGTCTTTTGTGATGCCTTATGTTGCTAGTAGTTTCAGAGTGGGTCTCGAAATCTTATCAGAACCCTTCTTAGTCTCTGTGCCAGTTGGTGATTCAATTATAGCTAGACAGGTGTATAGAAATTTCCCTGTCATAGTCCTTCAAAAAGTCACTTCAGCAGATTTAGTAGAGCTAGCCATGATCAATTTTGATGTTATCCTTGACATGGATTGGCTATTTGCATGTTATGCCTTGGTCAATTGTAGAACACAGGCAGTAGAGTTCATATTTCCGGGTGAGTAAGTCCTAGAGTAGAAGGGTAGTTCAATTATGCTTGTAGGTCATTTTATTTCCTACCTTAAGGCTAGAAAAATGATTTCTAAGGGTTGTGGGTACCATCTAGTTTGGGTTAAGGATGCTACGTCTGAGACCCCAACTTTCTAGTCATTTCCAGTAGTATGTGAGTATCCAAAAGTCTTCCTAGATGATTTACCGGGAATTCCTCCCGAGCGGGAGATTGATTTTGGTATTGACCTTCTCCCCGATACACAGCCTATATCTATTCCTCCTTACAAAATGGCCCAGTCGAGTTAAAGGTGTTGAAGGAGCAGTTGAAAGACTGCCTAGACAAGGGTTTCATCAGACCTAGCAAATCCCCGTGGGGTGCACCAGTTCTGTTTATCCGCAAAAAAGATGGTTCTCTTCGTATGTGCATTGATTATCGACAATTGAACAAGTTCACCATCAAGAACAAGTATCCTCTTCCTAGGATTTAAAATTTGTTTGACCAGCCTTAGGGTGCTAAGTTCTTTTTGAAGATACACCTCATATTTGAATATCATCAGTTCAGGGTTTGGGAGAGCCATATTCCGAAGACAACCTTCAGGACTCAATATGGTCATTATGAGTTTGTAGTTATGTCTTTTGGACTAACGAATGCTCCTACAAATTTTATTGATTTTATGAACAAGGTGTTCAAGCCATACCTGGATATGTTCATGATTGTGTTCATAGATGATATCCTTATATACTCTCGGAGCGAGGAGGAGCATGCCGCTCATTTGAGTGTGGTGCTATAGACCTTGAAGGATCATCATCTATATGCTAAATTCAATAAATATGAGTCTTTATTGAACTCAGTGGCATTTTTGGGTCATGTGGTGTCAACTAAGGGTGTACATGTAGACTCTCAGAAGATAGAGGCGATGAAGAATTGGCCTAGACTGGTGAATCCTTTTGATATGAGGAGTTTCTTTGGTTTGGCTGGTTATTATCGGCAATTTGTTGTGGGGTTTTCATCTATTGCAGCACCGTTGACCAAATTGACCTAGAAGAAAGAGAAGTTCCAATGGTCAGAGGCTTGTGAGAAGAGCTTCCAAGAGTTGAAGACTCGACTCACCTCAGCACCGGTGCTAACCCTTCCTGATGGTACCTATGGGTTTGTGGTACATTGTGATGCTTCGAGGATCATCCTTGGTTGTGTATTGATGCAGCATGGTAAGGTTATAGCATATGCTTCTAGGCAGTTGAAGGTTCATGAAACGAATTACCCAGCTCATGATCTTGAATTGTCGGCGATAGTATTTACTTTGAAGATTTGGAGACACTATTTGTACGGAGTCCATGTAGATGTGTTTAAGGACCACAAAATCCTACAATATGTGTCTACCCAGAACGATCTAAATCTACGCCAAAGAAGGTGGTTGGAGTTACTCAAGGATTATGATATGAGTGTCCTTTACCATCTGAGCAAGGCTATTGTGGTAGCAGACACTCTTAGTAGGCTTTTTATAGAGTGTGTGTCTCATGTG
Organism: Datura stramonium; assembly: GCA_018107945.1. Lineage (NCBI taxonomy): Eukaryota > Viridiplantae > Streptophyta > Magnoliopsida > Solanales > Solanaceae > Datura > Datura stramonium. The sequence goes on along the minus strand of JACEIK010002212.1, from coordinate 86,726 downwards.
GATGAGAGGAGAAAGGAACTGGTGAAGGATGTGCATCGGCTTGCACGGTTGGTAGTTTGTTTGGTTGACTTGGCCGATGGTGGTGTTATTGTTCAGAACGGATCAAAATCATCCTTGGTGACTGATGTAAAAGTTAGACAAGACGAGGACCTTATTTTGGTAAATTTGAAGAAAGTTGCTCAGAATCAGAAGGTAGAGGTCCTCTCCAAAGGGGGAGATAGTGTGCTTCGATATCAGGGTCACTTGTGTGTTTCGAATGTTGATGATTTGAGATATCGGATATTGCATGAGGCTCATGGTTCCAGGTACACTATACATCCAGGTGCCACCAACATGTACCATGGCCTATAGGAAGTCTATTGGTGGAATGACATGAAGAATGACATTGTGAAATTTGTGGCTAAGTGTCTGAATTGTCAACAGGTGAAACTTGAGTATCAAAGACCGGGAGGTGTGCTCAAAGACATCAATATTCCTACTTGGAAGTTGGAGAAGATTAATATGGACTTCATCACAGGGTTGCCTCACACTCATTGACAGTATGACTCTGTTTGGGTGGTTGTGGACAAGTTGACCAAAGTAGTTCATTTCCTACGAGTCAAAACTACCTATTCAGTGGAGGATTATGGTAAATTATACATCTGGGAGGTAGTTCGGTTTCATGGAGTTCCCTTGTCCATTATATCAAACAAAGGTACTCAGTTTACCTCCCAGTTTTGGAGATCGTTCTAAAAGGGACTTGGTATATAGGTTAAGCTTAGCACAACATTTCATCCGCAATCAGATAGTTAGGTGGAACGGACTATTCAGAATCTCGAGGACATGTTGAGAGTGTTTGTGATTGACTTCAAGGGTAGTTAGGATGACCATTTGCCTCTCATTGAGTTTGCATATTACAACAACTACCATTCCAGCATTCAGATGGCTCCGTTTGAGGATCTCTATGGGTGGAGATGTAGATCACCTATTGGTTGGTTTGAAGTCGGTGAAGCTTCGATGATAGGCTCAGATTCAGTCTATGAGGCCATGGAGAAGGTTCATCTTATAACAGACAGGTTGAAAACAGCTCAGAGTCGCCAAAAGTCTGATGCGGATGTGAGGAGGAGAGAAATTGAGTTTGAAGTTGATGAATGGGTGTTTTTTAAGGTATCCCCCATGAAACGAGTGATGATGTTCAGAAAAAAAAGGGAAACTCAGTCCCTATTATGTTAGCCTGTACTGGATTGTGTAATGGGTTGGCAAGGTAGCATAAGAGTTGGAGTTTCCCTCGGAATCAGCTTCAGTCCATCCAATTTTTCATGTATCGCTCCTAAAGAAGTATTTGGGGGATCCAGCTCTAGTTGTTCCGGTGGACAGTATCGGTGTGAAGACAACCTTAGTTATGAAGAGGTTCCGATGGAGATACTGGATCATCAGGTTCGTAAGCTAAGAAACAAATAAGTAGCTTTAGTTAAGATTTTATGGAGGAATCATCATGTTGAGGGAGCTACGTGGGAAGCCGAAGCAGATATGATGGATAAATACCCGCATTTATTCCCTTCCGGCTCAGTTTTAGCTTGAGGTATCAATTTCCTCCTCAATACACTATTCAATTTCATGTTTAACTCTTGTATCCCAGTTTCTTTCATGTAAATAGATGTATATGTGATTAAGGAATTTAGTTCAGTCATGTAGTTCAATTCGGAGTCAGTCACTCCATAAGTTTTCAGCATGTATGTTCAGTGTTTGAGAATGGTGATTGCATTTCTCTGCTTTCCTAGATGATTTTCAAAATTCGAGGATGAATGTTCCCAAGGGGGAGATATTATTATACCCCGAAATCCCTAAGATTAGACCTGGGAGTTGAAACGGAGAAAACAGGAATTTCTGCACTAGGTCACAGGAAGAGTCATCCAGTGACCCATCAAGAACCCTATGAGTTGTTAAGTGACTCGTGGGGAGAGGTTGGGACTTGGTTGAAAATTTGGGAGTTCATGTGACCACGAGTGATCATGTGAGCCGTGGTCAAGGTATGGATGAAAGTTGGAAAATTTGGGCAGTGTACCTAACGGATTGGTCACCACAACTCGTTGGGTGCACCACGAGTCGTGGTGTTCCCCATGGTGACCCCCTAGGTGATTTTTGGCGGTGAAGGTAACGGGAGGTGACCATGAGTTGTGGTCACCGGTAACGATTCATTGAGTACCTCGTGGTGACTATCAGTATGCAATTTCCAGTGAAGGTGATGAATGTAGACCACGAGTCATGGCTAGGGACGATGACTCGTCTAGTCCCTCGTTAGGACTGGCAGTCTGTTTTTCCCTGCGAATTTATTAAGGGCTTTTCTTTAATTCCAAAGTTTCTAAGTCCTAATTATGTCATTGTAAGGTCTGAATGGAGTGTGTTAAGAAGGGTTAAGTCATTCTAAGCCTATCCTAATTCATGCATGCAAGTTTAGAAGTTTGAGATGTGATCAAGGCTAGTTCTTCAAAGTTCTTCCTCAATTTTCTTTGGGAAATAAAGGAAGTGTGAAAATCATATCCCTAAAGGTATGTAAGGCTATTAATGGGTGCAATTGTCCATACCCATGCTCAATTCCCTCTCAATTCACGATGTTCTAATGGATGATTCCATGGGGTTTCTACCCAATGCATTAATTTCTAAGTTTTAATCATGGGTATGATTTAAGCATGTTTTAAATGATAAATTATGATTAATGGGTAGATTTTATAATGTTTTAAATTATAAATTATGTTTTTTCAAATTTTATAAACTATGATGTCATCCATGAATGTTCATAAAAGTCAAGATCTATGAGTTATGAGTTCAAGTATGATGAGATGTTTATGATGAAAGTATGATTTCAAAATACCCCTGTTTAAGTTCATGTTTTTAAAGTGAATCAAGTTGATTTCAGGCATGTTTAAGTATTGGGCAAGCCCATATGATCAAGTATGCCTTATGATTTTATGAATTACCTTACCACATGGTTTTGGAGTCAAGACTCCTATTATTTTCAGCTTGTGGTATGGTTTGAGCTAAGGCTCCTAATGTTATGATTTCAGATTATGCATGTATATTATTATTCAGGTTGGTCACTAGGTGATGGTCAGCTTTGTGGAAAACTAATTGAGAGCATATGCATATTTTTGGGACTCGTGTCTAGCACCAAGTAGGCTAAGGGTTAGTCAACCCTATGCCTCAGAACTACTCGTCAACATAGGTATGATCAGTTTATTTAGGACCTCCTTATGAGCTTCCCCTACACCCAAGGGGCCTTCAGCTTGATATCAATATCATGGTAGCGTACTTAGCCCTGGCATAGCTTTGGACGGCTCTACCCACTTGAGTGTAATAGTCGGGACCACGTAAGCTCTATCGTGGTGATGTCAGTTATATGATGAGTCTCCCATTGTTCCTCATAATTTTAATTATGCATTTACATCAGTTATGATATTATTTTTTCAGCAGGCTTGACCCAATGTACAATATTACTTATGATTACCAGTTTTCATCTTTAGGTCATTTGATTCAATTATGATTTTCAGTTATGTTCAGATCATGATTTTAGAAAATAACATGCAAGCCCTACTCTAAGAATCTTATCTTGATTATGTTTTATACTATGCATGTTTAATGATTTTACTTACTTAGTGGTTTTACTTACCTTGCATACTCGGTACATTTCACATACTTACCGCATACTCTATGTTGTATCATTTCATGATACAGACTCCGATATCCAGACTCAGTCTCGTCGATAGCCAGATTCTCAGCTTTGGTAGTTTCCGCTCCAAGTTGGTGATTCCTCATCTTGCGAGGGCCCTTTTGTTCATTTATGTTCTGTATTTTTAATTTTTAGACTATAGTGAGTTAGTTGGGGTTTTTTCCCATCAACTCGTCAGTTTAGAGGCTTTTAGGATATTGTGTGTATTCAGCGTTGGACTCATGTATGTTTTTAGATGTTAAGCTTTGTTTAGACTTCCGCTATATTATTTATGATTATCTTCCGCTTTTCCATTATTGAGTTAGATGTATGTTCATACCATGTGTTGACTTGGAGCTTCTCAGGGTTTTTTGTCTGGTGTCTCGGTCCGGGCCTATGTTCAGGTCATTACACTTAGTTTTCACAACATTTAGTCTATATATCCTTAATCATCCAATGATCAATGTGATTAAGAGAATAATCTATGCGTTTTCATTTAATCATTATGTAGAGGAAGGAAGGATATCATTTTTGAATTTGTCTTTCGTTATTGGTTTAAGTGATACATGTTTGGTTAAGATTTTAACTTGTAGTGTCGAAGAGCTACTTTTCTTCAAATTGGATAGTATGTGTGATGCATTGAATACTTATAAAGTTTAATTCCTTAATTTAAATATTATTTCCTCATCTTTGCTATCAGTATGTCCCCCATTTTAATTGCTAGTTGTCTAGTATATGTCTAATTTAGTTTGGCTTAGTTTAGGTTATGATTATTTACTGTTGCCTTTCTCCTTTCTTTAGTTAAAATAGAGGTTTGGATTGGGATTTATTTAAATTAATGAGTTTAAAGATTATGCTTTTTCTATATTCAGTTTAAAGCTAGGTCCTGGATTTTGTTTTAAGCTTGAGTTTGGAGTTTTACTTTTATAGACTAAGTTTCGATCGATTATAACAACTTTCATGGCTATTTTGTGCTTTTAAACTTATTTTTCAAGTTTTACCCTTCCCATAGTTTCATTATATAGTTTACGATTTATGGGTATGAGTGACATGATTTTTGAGGTGATTAGATGAATAACATATGCGATTCCTTACTTTGAAGGTTTGAAATATGAGAAATTAGACCAAGTAAAAATTCTAGGTTAATGGGTTCGGATTAGATTTTTGACAACTCTGTTAGGTCTATAGGGTTATTTATGACTTAATTGGTTGATATGAATAGATCCTGAGGTGCTCGAGAGTAATTTGAACCATTGAGTTGATTTCTAGTTTTCTTAAATTTTAAAGTTAACCATGATCAACACTTGGTCAATATTACCTCTTATCGATAATTTGATGATTTTAACAGGTTCAAAATGTATTTTATTATTTTTTGCATATTTGGTTTATGTCTAGAGGGTCTCAGATGAGTTTCAGGTGCTTATTTAAAGATTTGATGATTTGATGTTTTTTGATAAAATGGTAACATCTGAAGAAAATAATCTCCAAATTTTCTATTGATTGAACCATTAGATCTGTATTATAATTTCAGAACCATATAAAAAAGAATCGTTGAATTTTGAGTTCATATGAGGAAGTTATGGTCTTTTTAGCTCAAATTATTATTGATGAGATTTGGCCTTCCAGAACAATTGCAGGCTTGTCTTGCAAATGCAAAGGTATAGTGAACGTGAAGACCCTTGTATACAAATATTCTAACTTCGCACCATTCACGTGAAATCAATTTTTTGGAGCTAGGAAGCTCTAATTTTGGGTGATTCTTGTGGTGTTTTCCTCATAACAAAGGGAGGATAAGATTCTAATAGATAATTTTTATAATTCCATGTGTTTATTTTAGTTTATCAATGTATTGCTCATGATTTGATCAAATAAAGTTGAGATTTTAAGTCCTAGAGTTAACAAAATGAAAGTCCTTATTTTGAGTATCGATTCATCGATGAAATTTTGTGACTTTATAGATTTTGAGCATATGGGTTATGGATAACCTGATTTTGAAAGAAAATTGGGGGCTCAAGGTTGACTTTTTAATTGACTTCTTAGTCTCAAGAAAAAATATAGTAATAAAAATATAAGAATAAGGGTAACAATAGCTCGTATAATCATATATATTATATATTTCTCTAAATTAAAATTGCTCAAGCCATTGCAAAAGAGAAAGTTGTTAATTGACTATTTGATCTTTGACAAGTGTTAAGAATTTCTTGATTCTTTGTGAAGTATACTGTTAATTGACCGACCAGGTTAATGTACAATGGGGTCCTTATATAAATGATATGACAATCATTTATATAGGTATTGATGTCATGTTATAGGTAAATTGATGTTTCCTTTCATGATTTGATGATTTGATGATTTTGTGAGCATGATTATTCACACTTTAAGCTAAATTGTGGCTTTTCTTGATTATTTTGTTTAAGTTTCACACTTTAGTCTCCTTTATATATTCAGAGTCAAATTATGTCTATCTTCCTTTATATTTAGTGTCATGCCCCACCTTAGGAGGCATGACTGACACCTAATGTCACATTGGAATCTAGCCTGACCTGGCTGCGCACAGGCACCTCTAGTGCCTATCAATGACTCAAGTTCAAGAAAACAAACTGCTACATTTCGGCTATAAACATAGCCTCGGGCCGATAAGGTCACGCAACACTTGTAAAAGAAAAGAACAAACCCAGCCAACATACATTAATAGGGATCGTATGCAGGCCGACAAGACCACCATGCTGTCCTGTTATAACAAAAAGAAATATAAGCAGCTATACTAGGTCTCACACGGCCGACAGCTAAATAGGATATAAATGGACCCATGTTACATCCTGTAAGTTCTTGACACTTAGTTAGCCTATTATCATGTTGGTTAAGAGCTTTAGAATGTCATACGTGCGAGAAAAGGGCTCGGGGGGAGACCGGACAAGCGACAAGTCGAAGCGTCACAAGGCAAATGCTACTTATAAGTCGAATTCGACAAATGCAACTTATAAATCGCATTCGACAAATGCGACTTAAAGAGGAGGGGTTCAAGCCCAAGTATATAAAGCCTTCTACTTCATTTTTAAGTTACTTTCCGTGTTATTTCCAGCAGAAATAATTAGAAATCATAGAGAAACGAAGGTTCACCATAAATTTCCTTCCGATTATGCCGTCAAGCACAGTCCAAACTCGAATTAACTTCGGGTAGTGAAGTATAAAGCTGCCGAGAGAATTCCTGCGGAGTTAGTTTCGCAAAATTCGATCGGCGAATCATCGTCACGCCGAGATAAGGTAAGTGGAATTGCTACAAATTAGTGTCAATATACTCCTAGCCCTAAAGTGAGTATTTCTCCCTTCTGGACTTCCGAGAAATAGCGAGTTTTCAGATGTTTTTCGATAAGTCAAAGTTTGGGCAGTATATATGTTCAAAGTAGTGTTTTCTTCCAGAATATTGATAAATTTAGTTTTATTTGCTATGAATATGAATGCAGTTGGAAAAAATAGCTGGATATTGGCCGAGTTACGCCAGGTAGTCAAGAAGTCGGCAACTGCGGTATGTAAAGCTAGTTTCTTTGACAAGATAGTAATTCTAGTATAGTAAGATAGAATAAATTCTAGAAGAACGTTTCAAAGCCGAGTATTATGCCCAGTGTGAATTCAGTAAGCATGTTTGAATAATTATTATGTCATATTCAGAATAAAACTCAGTAAATTAGTATCAGACAGCGAGATATTATTCCAGACTCAGTATAACTCAGTATCAGATTCAGTATAATTCAGCAAGGGATTCAGAATAGAATATCAGAGCATGGACATTATTATGAGATTTAATATATATGTTATATGTGATTATTGTTGTTTCTAGAGACCTAATTGTTCTATGTTGGGCACCCTTAGAGCATTCTTGCCGCCCTAGAGTTAATAGATGTGTCGACTCAACCGCCAGAGGGTGAGGATACGTCACTCCATGGAGTGGGATGCCGTCCGCCAGAGGACGAAGATGGGATGCAGCATTCCCCATAGCAGGCTAATCAGCATTATAGCATGCCCCTGTCGAGCGCTTGCGCACAGGGCACAGATTACAGATTACAGATCACAGATCTCAGATTACAGTTTACAGGATTCCTCCAAACTCAGATACAGCTATAGTCAGGGGCCCAGAGAGCCCAAGTTGCATACCCAGGGGGCCGGCGGGATGCTCATAGTTACCAAATGAGTGGAGTGAATTGTTATTTTTGGATGGAGACCCGAGTAGAGGTATATAGATTGCATGTTGATTGGTAACTTCCGGCTTATGGGGGCTGGTATAGGTTCTTGTATGATATGTGTGTTATTTATTAAATTGATAGATAGCAGGACGCCGCATTGACATGTATGATTCTCACCTTCTCTCCAGTACAGTTAAGCTTAGTTTAGATTCTGCCATCCCAAACAGTCTTAGCCATCTTCTGTTATTCAGTAACTATCAGTATTACTGTCTATTTTAAGTTATGTTTAGTTATTTCTTCGCATACTCGATACCAGTGGTACTGACGCTCGTTTGGGGGCGCTGCATTACTTGCCTGTAGGTACTCATAGACGAGGAGCCGATCCCTCATAATTCCAGCCAACACACAGAGTCATCAGCTCCTGTCATCCAGATCTTGAAAGCTAGAGGTTTATTCCTTTTCTTTTGTTGTATAGTACGGGTAGGTCGGGGCCCTGTTCCGACCATCTTATCAGTATTCTTAGAGGCTTGCAGATTATATATTCCCTGTGGTTAGTTGTACCGATCGTGTGAGGCCGTGTCTATGTTTTAGTTTGTTTATGATGGTCGGTTGGGCCTTATTCAGTTAATAGTTGGTGACCTTGTCGGTCACAGAGTAGTTTAGCATTTGATCCAGCGTTTCAGTGAAACTAGTCAGCATGGTGGCCTTGTCGGCCCGCATAGGTTCCTTTATACTACTGTTGTTCTGGTTAGCTGTTGTTGTCTTATAGGTGGCTATAGGCCTAGTCGGTCGGAGGATGTATTTACAGACGTTATATAGCCCGATGGTTCCATGAAGCCAGAGTTAGGGTCAGCCTTGCACAAGAAGTTCTTAGGCTCAATAGTCCAGCAGTCCAGGTCTTAGTAGGGCACCAGGTGCCAGTCATGCCTCCCAAGGCAGGGCGTGACACCCCACACGTCCAACAACAGCTAACTAACTGGATGTTGTAGTCTTCAAGCCTCTAAGAATACAAATAATGGTCGGAAAGGGCCCCGGCCTACCCAAATGCTATATAAATGAAAGACTGTAATCTCTATAACTTGGCAACTCCGAATGAAAGGAGTTGGCCAAACTGTTGACTCTTAACAACTGCTATCTTAGATCCTGAACTCTGTCTGTCTAAACTTGTAGGGAAGTAATACAGCGCCCCATAGTTGGTCATCAGTACAATGTGTGACGAATATGTACGGAAGTAAATAAGCTGTTAAAGACTGAAAGTAAGTAGAAGCAAAGGGTTAAAAGTAACCTGAGAGTTTTCTTATTCACAACCTGCATCTAGTAAAACACTATACGTATATGAGCTAACACTTTATAACGACATATTCATAAGGTGTGACTAGTAGGCAAGAATACCAATAAGAACCTAACCAGCTCCCATAAGCTTGGAAGGTACAAGCAACACAGAAATAACCTACCGAGACCCCCATAAGCCCTGGAAAGTACACTTCAATTATATACCCCTATTCAAGTTTCTATTACTCTACTGATTCTACAGCCAACCTACCTGTCCCCTGGGTCTGCAACTGAACCTGCTTGGCTCCTGATCTTTAGCTATGTTTGAGTTCGGTGGGCTCCTCATAACTGCACCCCTGAGCACCAGGCTTGACGAGGGTTAGTGATGCCGAGACGACCTAAAATAATAGTCCAGCCATGGAATGGACTGTAATATGACCCTTGGGCCTCTGCATTGTCCCTTGGGACGGCATATCGCTCCTTGGAGCAGCATCATATAGCCCCGTAGGAGACGACACTGCTAGTAACCCTGGGGTGTTCATGGAAGGCTCCTAGGTGAGGGCAATTCCAACCGATGTGCTATACTGAAGTCTCAATCTACCCACTCAAAAGGCGTATCTGGCCTTCTTGGCATAACGCGACCGCTGCTCGCCCCTAGAATAATCTGTATAGCTACTAGCAGGCACACCCCGTGTTCCTGTATTTGATAAGAGGATCCTTTTACTGATCATAATCTATAATAGTCTAGACCAGATATGTCACGACCCGAACGGAGACTCGGATCGCGACACGGGACAAGGAGCCTCGAGTGACCACAAGTCGACCCATGGCATGAAAATACATCAAACTCAATCAATAAAATGAAGGATTAACATGATAATCCTAGCAGAAGTCTGAAATAAGCATAACATAAGAAATACAATAATTTGAGGCTGAATACATTCTAATGTTTGAAAAGCCTTTAAGTCTGATGAGTTGATGGGACAAGACCCCAACTAACTCTCTAATACTGAAACTTAAAGTACATCAATATCTGAAAGCGAATGGTCCTTGGGAGATAAGGACTTACCACTAAATTGGATGCTAACTATGGAACTGGCTATTAACGGGGCTGAAATGAGTGCAGGGACCTGTATCATGAAACGATACAATATAGAGTATGTGGTCAGTACGTGGAATGTACCGAGTATGCAAAGTAAGTAAAACCACTTAGATAAGTAAAATCATTTAAAACATACATAACATAAAACATAAATAATAAGAATCTGAGAGTAGGGCTTGCATGCTATTTTTCTGAAATCATGATCTCAACATAACAGAACATCGTAACTGAATTGATTGACCCAAAACTAAAATCTGATAATCATAAGTAAAGCTGAACATTGAGTCAAATCTTCTTTAGAATATATATATATATATATGTATATGTATATCATGATTGATGAGTATGCATAACTGAAATCATGAGGAACAATGGGAGACTCATCTTTTAACCGACATACCACGATAGAGCTTACATGGTCCCAACTATTATACTTAAGTGGTAAGAGTCATCCAAAGCCTTGCCAGGGCTGGGGACGATACCATGATATCGATATCAAGTTTGGAGCCCAATCGAGGCAGGGGATAGCTCATACGGGTGGTCCCAAGTAATATATATGTGTAAGTCATATCCTACATTGGCACATAGTTCTGAGACATAGGATGATCGACCCTTAGCCTACTCAGTGCATGACTCTATTGCAAAAAACATGCATATGCTCTCCATCGTTTTTCAACAAAGCTCACAATCATCTATTGACAAATCTCAATAATGAAATACATCTCAAATATGTAATTATGCATATGAGAAGCTTTAACTTAAACCATACCACAAGCTGAAAAATAATTGGGAGTCCTTGATCCAAAACCATGTGGTAAGCTTTATTTGGGAAATCATAAATCATACTTGAACGTATGGGCATTTCCCAATACTTTAACATGCTCGAAAATACTCAATTCACATTGAAAATATGATTATAAACATGGGTAACTTGATAACATGTTTTTCATCAATATATCTCTTCATACTTGAACATTTATCATAAATCTCAACTTTCATGATTTTTTCATTGATGGATATTTTAATTTATAAAGCTTGAAACATGATTTTAATTGAAAACAATGTAAAACTTGCCCATGAATCACAATTCAATAGTAGAAACATATTTAAATCATTCCCATGTAAAGAGTTAGGAATTTCATGAATTGGGTTAAAACCTCATTGATTTGAAGTAGAAAATTCATGATTTGTAGAGGGATTGGGCATGGGTGTGAAAAGATTCATCCACTCATAACCCTACATACCTGATTATAGCTGATTCTTACACTTCTCTGATTGCCCAAGAGGAATTGAAGGAAAAGTTGAAGAACTCTTACTTGATCACCTCTGAAACGCCTTCAATATGCATGTATGGATATGAATGAGCCTAGGATAGGTTTTACCCTCATAAAACACTGCATTTCGATCCTTAAACGATGTAGTTTAGGACCCTAGGACTTAGAAATGATGAAAATACCCATATAGAATTCCCTAAAAATTCTGCACTGCCTGAGACCAAGAACGATCCAATGAGTCGTTCCTTTATACCACGACTCGTGGTATCCGTCCGTTGCACCCACTGCCCAACTTCACTTTTTCAGATTGATCCTACGACTTGATACAATGAGTCATCGCATCTGACAACGGTCTGTTATATCATTCGTTGTTTACCCTTTGACATCCTAAACCAAACCTTCCCATAAGCCACACCAGGACTCATTCCTCCTTCGAACGAGCTATGATTTCCTTCCATTACCTCGAATGAAGGTTTTAATACTCCTTCCACAGTTGCTCACCACGATCCATTATAACTCACGATGGATCGTCCCATGACCCGTTACTTCCTCTAAGGCTAAGGACCAGTCTCCCCACGACCTCAAACGACGACTTGTGGTATCCAACAACAGGTCGTTACGTGACCCATTATTTCCAACTGCCACCCGGTCAAACCTCACCACGGATGCTTCCTACAGATCGTTGGTTGGACCAACGATCCATTATGTGACCCATTTTGTGGAAAATTTCCCTGATTCTGCAAACTTCCATTTTTAAATCCCGGGTCCAGTCTAAATCACTTTCGGGGTATTAAAATATCTCCCCCTTGGGAACATTCATCCTCGAATGTGGGAAAACATAGAGAAAATAGAGAAATGTAGTCATCATACTCAAATACTGATCATTTTAAGATGAAAACTGATTGAATGACTAACTTCGATTAAAACTACATAGCTGAACTGAATTTACAGATCATATACACATCCACTTACATGAAGAAACTGGGGCACATGAACAGAACACGAAAACTAAATAGAGTTTTAGGGCAAAAACTGATACCTCAAGCTGGAACTGAGCCAGTAGAGAATAACTGTGGGTATCTAGTGAACATGTATGCTTCGGCTTCCTACGTAGCTCCTTCAACATAGTGATTGTTTCATAACACATTGACTGAAGCTACTTAGTTGTTCCTTAGCTTCGAACCTGATGATCCAGTATCTCCACCGGAACCTCCTCATAACTAAGGCTATCTTTCACCCCGACACTGTCCACCGGAACAACTAGAGTTGGATCACCCAAACACTTCTTTAAGAGTGATACATGGAATACAAGATGCACAGAAGCTAATTCTGAGGGTAAATCCAATTCATATGCAACCATGCTAACCCATTTGACAATCTGGTAGGGGCCAACATAATGAGGGATGAATTTTCCTTTCTTTTGAACCTCATCACTCCTTTCATGGGAGACACCTTTAGAAACACCCAATCATCCACTTCGAACTCTATTTCTCTCCTTCTCACATCGGCATAGGACTTTTGGTGAATTTGAGCTGTTTTCAACCTGTCCCGTATGAGTTGAACCTTTTCCATAGCATCATGGACTGAATCTGGTCCAATCATCACAGCTTTACCAACCTCGAACCAACCAATAGGCGATCTGCATCTACGCCAGTAAAGAGTGTCAAACGGAGCCATCTGAATACTGGAATGGTAGTTGTTATTGTATGCAAACTCGATAAGAGGCAAATGATCATCCCAACTACCTTTGAAGTCAATCACGCATGCTCTCAACATGTCCTTGAGATTCTTAATTTTTCGCTCTGCTTGACCATCCGTTTGCGGGTGAAATGCTATGCTGAGTTTAACCTGAGTACCCAGTTCCTTTAAAACAACCTCCAAAACTAAAAGGTGAATTAGGTATCTCTGTCTGAAATGATGGATAAGGGAACTCCATGCAATCGAACTAGCTCTCGGATATATAGTTTGGCCTAATCCTCCACCGAATTTGCAATTTTGACCGGTATGAAATAAGCAGCCTTGGTCAACTTGTCTACCACAACCCAAATGTAGTCATATTGGCGTCGAGTGCGAGGCAACACTATGATGAAGTACATATTGATTTCTTCCCATTTCCAAGTAGGAATACTGATATCCTGAAGCATACCTCCCATTCTCTGATGCTCGACCTTCACTTGCAGACAGTTTGGGCACTTAGCTACAAATTCTGCGATGTCCTTCTTCATGCCATTCCATAAAAAAACTTTCTATAAATCACGGTACATGTTGGTGGCACCAGGATGGATTGAATATCTGAAACCGTGAGCCTCATGCAACATCCGATATCGCAAGTCATCAACATTTGATCCACATAAGTGACCCTGGTACTGAAGAACACCATCTCCCCCTTTGGAGAAGACTACTACCTTCTGATTCTGAACGGCTTCCTTTAACTTTAAGAAAATTGGGTGTTCGTCTTTCCTAGCTTTTACGTCAGTCGCCAAGGACGATTCCGATACTTTCTGAACAATCACCCCACCATCGGTCGAATCAACCAACTGAATACCAACCTTGCAAGTCGATGTACTTCCTTCACCAGCTCCTTTCTTCCCTCATCCACATGGGACACACTCTCCATAGAGAGTCTACTGAGTGCATATGCTACTATATTAGCCTTGCCTGAATGGTAAAGGACACTTATGTCATAATCCTTAAGTATCTCCAACCACCTCCTTTGCCGAAGATTGAGATCCTTTTGGGTAAATACATACCGTAAACTCTTATGGTCCGTAAAAATATCCACGTGGACCCCTTACAAATAACGTCACCATATATTCAAGGCAAATACCACCGCCGCTAATTAAAGATCATGGGTCGGGTAATTCCTCTCATGAACCTTCAACTACCTAGAAGCATATGCTAAACTTTGTTGTGCTGCATCAATACACACCCAAGTCTGATCTTTGAAGCATCCCAATATAGCACGAACCCATCGGTACCCTGGGTAGAGTTAACACCGGTGCTGAGGTAAGTCGAGCCTTCAGCTCTTGGAAGCTCTTCTCAAAAGCCTCTGACAATTGGAATTTCACCATTTTTTGGGTCAATTTGGTCAAGGGTGCTCCAATAGATGAGAGACCTTCAAAAAATCTCAGATAGTAGTTGGCTAAACCCAAGAAGCTCCAAATATATGAAGGATTCACCGGTCTAGGCCAATGCTTCACTTCTTCTAGCTTTTGAGAGTCAACCTCTATACCCTCACTTGATACCACATGGCCCAAACACTCCATTGAGTTCAACCAAACTCGCACTTACTGAATTAGGCATATAATTGGCGATCCTTAAGAATCTAGAGCACCATTCTCAAATGAGCGGCATGCTCCTCATTCCTCCGAGAGTATATAATGATGTCATCAATAAGCACAATCACGAACATATCTAAGTATGGCTTGAACACCCTGTTCATCAAGTCCATAAAAGTTGCAGGAGCATTCGTTTGCCCAAAAGACATAACTACAAACTTATAATGACCATACCGCATCTTGAAGGCTCTCTTTGGGATGTCACTCTCCCGAACTCTAAGCTGATGGTATCCGGATCTGAAATCTATCTTCGAAAAATACTTGGCACCCTGAAGCTGGTAAAAAAAATCATCAATCCTACATAGAGGATACCTATTCTTGACGTGACCTTGTTCAATTGCCGATAGTCAATGCACATACGAAGAGAACCATCTTTCTTTCGAACAAAGAGAATCGGTTCTCCCCATGAAAACTCGTTCGGCCTAATGAAACCCTTATCCAAAAGGTCCTTCAACTGCTTCTCTAACTCTTTTAGCTCGGCTAGAGCCATTTTGTAAGGAGGAATAGATGTAGGTTGTGTGTAGGGAAGAAGGTCAATACCAAAATCAATTTCCCTCTCGAGAGGTACACCTAGTAGATCATCTGGAAAGACCTCTGGATGCTCACATACCCCTGGAACTTATTGGATAGTCGGTGTGTCGGACTCAACATCCTTAACCCTAACTAGATGGTACACACAACCTTTGGAGATCATTTTTCTGGCTTTAAGGTAGGTAATGAAACGACCTATAGCCACAACTAAACTACCCTTCAACTTTAAGACTGGCTCACCCGAAAATCTGAACTATACTGCCCGGGTTCTACAATTAACTGAGGCATAACCTGCAAATAGCCAATCCATGTCGAGGATAACATCAAAATCGGTCATGGCTAACATTACTAGATCTACTGAGGTGATTTTTGAACGACTGTGACAGTGCAAATTCTATACACCCGTCTAGCTACAACTGAATCACCTACTGAAGTGGAGATAGAGAAGGGTTCTGACAAGACTTCGGGACTGACTTCGAAGGTACTAGCCACATAGGGTGTCACAAAAGACAAGGTAGCCCCCGGTCTAACAAAGCATGAACATCAAGATGGAAAACTCGTAACATACCAATAACCACATAGGGAGAAGTCTCCTACTCCTGACTAGACACGAAGGCATAGAACCTATTCTGGTGCAGGCTGCCAGCTGAACTAGTCGAAGCACCCTGTTTTGCAGGATGTACTGCTGGAGCTGCTGAACTAGAAGCTGGTCCTCGACACCTATCATGGCCCATCTCGCTGCTAAGAAATCTCTGAGCATGTGTCTAGGCTTCCCGCACCCGAAGCAAGCACCTGTACCTTCCAGGAACTGACCCGTGTGCCCCCGACCACACCTACCGCAAACTGGGATGCTAGAATCTACAAGCCTACTACTCTGACCCCTAGAGCCTAATGCTCGCCCTCTCTTGTCATCCCTAGGTCTGGATGGCTCACTCAACGCCGAAGATGCTGGGGATGAAGACTTCTGGTGAGCATGCTTTCGGTTCCTACCACTCAACATCGGCTGAGAGAACCTATAGCTATCGGTCCTAGCCCTCTTGGCCTCTCTCTCCCTCATATGTGTCGCCTCCATCTGCTTGGCCTATAGGAATATACAAGGAAAATACATATCCTGGTGGAGCATAGAGGTCCTACAATCCTTGTCCAAATAGCCTGTCACACCATGAACAAACCTGCTCACCCACGCCCTCTAATCAGCCACGAACTCTGGGGCGTACTTTGATAGGCAAGTGAACCCGAGGGCATACTCCCGCACCGTCATTCTACCTTGCCTAAGATTCACGAACATGGCTGCCTTCAACTCCCTCATCTCACGAGGAAAGAATCGATCAAGGAACGCAATATGGAACTCCTCCCAAATGACAAGGCCTGCTCCGGTGGCCCTACTATCTTTCCATTGTCGAAACCAGATATCTGTGACCCCTTTCAGCTGATATGAGGCCAACTCCGCACACTCAACTCCATTCACCCCCATGACTTGGGTGATCTTTACAATCACATAAATGAACTCATGCGGGTCCTCATATACTTATGACCTAAGGAACTCTGGCAGATTCATTCTCAAGAAGTCCCTGACTCGGGCCGCCACCGCATTGCAATTTTTCAGGACATGAACAACTGCCTGTTGATTGACCTGAGCGGTCAAGGCCTGCGCTAACATCTGAATAGCTGCCCGAAATTCAGCATGGGCTACCAGCTCCAGTGCTTTGTGCTCCTGGACTGGTGGGGCCTGCTAGTGCCTGTTTCCATTGTCATCCTCGTGGTCGTTCCCATTTTCATTCGTCCTACCATTCACTCTATGGAGAACCATGATTCTGCAATCGCGAATATAACAAATTAGAAGGATACGGAGGCATTTCGTCGCACGACATAAATCATGAATGAAGGGAATATTTCCTAAACATTTCATAGTCTCTTTGTCATAAGTGTGGCGTGCTTCACACCCATGAAAAAGACTCTACTTAATGAGGCTTTCAGACACCCTAGAACACTTCAAACCTATAGCTATGATATCAAGTTTGTCACGACCCGAATATCAATACGGGACAAAGAGCCCCGAGAAACCCCAAGTCGACCCATGGCATGAACATACATCTAACTCGATCAATAAAAATGAAGGATCAACATTATAATCTTAGCGGAAGTATGAAATAAACATAACGTCAGAAACACATGAATCTAAAGCTGAATACAATTTGATGTCTGAAAAGCCTCTAAGTCTTATGACTTGATGGGACAAGACCCCAACTAACTCTCTGATACTGAAACTGAAAGTACATCAATATCTGAAAGCGTATGGTCCTCGGGAGATGAGGACTCACCACTAAGATGGATGCTAACTCTGGTACTGGCTACTGACGGGGCTGCAAATGAGTGTTGGGGCCTGTATCATGATATGATACAGCATAGAGTATGCAGTCAATACATGGAATGTACCGAGTATGCAAGGTAAGTAAAACCGCTTAGATAAGTAAAATCATTTAATACATGCATAACTTAAAATATAAACAATAATGATCTCAACATAACAGAACATCATAACTGAATTTATTGACCCAAAGCTAAAATGTGATAATCAAAAGTAAAGCTGAACATTGAGTAAAACCTACTTTAGAACATATATATATACACACATATCATGATTGATAAATATGCATAACTGAAATCATGAGGAACAATGGGAGACTCGTCTTTTAACCGACATACCACGATAGAGCTTACATGGCCATAACAATTACACTCAAGTGGGAAGAGCCATCCAAAGCCATGCCAGGGCTAGAGACGATACCATGATATCGATATCAAGCTCGGGGTCCAATCGGGGCACTAGCTCACAAGGGAGGTCCCAAGTAATATATATGTGTAAGTCGTATCCTACGTTGGTACGTAGTTCTGAGATATAGGGTGATTGACCCTTAAACTACTCGGTGCTAGACACTACTCCCAAAAACATGCATATGCTCTCCATCATTTTTCAATGAAGCTTACAATCGTGTATTGATGAAGGTCAATAATTAAATACATCTCAAATCTGTAATTATGCATATGTGAAGCTTTACCTCAAACCATACCACAAGATGAAAAATAATTGGGAGTCCTTGCTCCAAAACCATGTGGTAAGCTTAACTCGGGAAATCATAAATCATACTTGATTATTTGGGCATTGTCCAATAGATTAACATGCTTGAAAATACTCAATTCACATTAAAAACATGATTATAAACATGGGTAACTTGATAACACGCTTTTCATCAATAATATCTCATCATACTTGAACATTCATCATAAATCTCAACTTTCATCATTTTATCGTAGATGAGCATTTTAATTTATAAAGCTTGAAACATGATTTTAATTGAAAGAAATGTAAAACTTTCCCAAGAATCATAATTCAATAGTAGAAACATATTTAAATCATATACATATCCAGCTACATGAAGAAACTAGGGCACATGAACGGAACATGAAAAACAAATAGAGTTTTAGGGCAAAAACTGATACCTCAAGCTGGAACTGAGCCGGTAGAGAATAAATGTCGGTATCTGGCCATCATGTCTACTTCGGCTTCCCATGTAGCTCCTTCAACATGCTGATTCTTCCATAACACTTTGACTGAAACTACTTCCTTGTTCCTTAGCATTCGAACCTAACGATCCAGTATTTCCACCGGAATCTCCTCAAAACTAAGGTTGTCTTTCACCCCGACACTATCCACCGGAACAACTAGAGATGGATCACCCAAACACTTCTTTAAGAGCGATACATGGAATATAGGATGCATAGAAGTTAATTCTGAGGGTAACTCCAATTCATATGCCACCTCGCCAACCCATTTCACAATCTGGTAGGGGCCAACATAACGAGGGCTGGGTTTTCCTTTCTTTTTGAACCTCATCACTCCTTTCATAGGAAACACCTTTAGAAATACCCATTCATCCACTTCGAAATCCAATCCTCTCCTTCTCACATCGGCATAGAACTTTTGGTGAGTTTGAGTTGTTTTCAACCTGTCCCATATGAGCTGAACCTTTTCCACAGCCTCATGGATTGAATCTTGTTCTATCATTGCAGCTTCACCAACCTCGAACCAACCAATAGGCGATCTATATCTTCGCCCGTAGAGAGCCTCAAATGGAGCCATTTAAATACTAGAATGGTAATTGTTATTGTATGTAAACTCGATAAGAGGCAAATGATCATCCCAAGTACCTTTGAAGTCAATCACGCATTCTCTCAACATGTCCTCGAAAGTCTAAATTGTCCGCTCCGCTTTACTATCCGTTTGCGGATGAAATGGTTTGTTGAGCTTAACCTGAGTACCCAGTCCCTTTTGAAACGACCTCTAAAACTGAGAGGTGAATTGGGTACCTCTGTCTGAAATGATGGATAAGGGCACTCCATGCAATCGAACTAGCTCCCAGATATATAGTTTGGCATAATCCTCAACCAAATTCATGGTTTTGATAGGTAAGAAATGAGCGGCCTTGGTCAACCTGTCTAACACAACCCAAATGGAGTCATATTGCTGTCGAACCTGTGATGAAGTCCATAATGATTTCTTCCCATTTCCGCGTAGGAATATTGATATCCTGAAGCACACCTCCCGATCTCTAATGCTCGACCTTCACTTGCTGACAGTTTGGGCACTTAGCTACAAATTCTGTGATGTCCTTCTCATGCCATTCCACAAATAAACTACGCTTAGGTCACAGTACATCTTGGTGGCATCTAGATGGATTGAATATCTCGATCGGTGAGCCTCATGCAACATCCAATTTTTCAAATCATCAACATCCGGAAAACATAAGCAACCCTAGTACTGAGGCACACCATCTCCTCATTTGGAGAAGACTTCTACCTTCTGATTCTGAACGGCTTCCTTTAACTTTATCAAAATAGGGTCTTCGTCTTGCCTAGCTTTTACATCAGTCACCAAGGACGATTCCGATCTATTCTAAACAATCACCCCACTATCAATCGAATTAACCAACCGAACTCCTAACCTTGCAAGTCGATGTACTTCCTTCACCAGCTCCTTTCTTCCCTCATCCACATAGGACACACTCTCCATAGAGAACCTACTGAGTGTGTTTGATACTATATTATCCTTGCCCCGATGGTAAAGGATCCTTACGTCATAATCCTTAAGTAGCTCCAACCACCTCCTTTTCCGAAGATTGAGATCCTTCTAGGTAAATACATATTGTAAGCTCTTATGGTCCGTAAACACATCAACGTGGACCTCATAAAAATAATGTCACCATATCTTCAAGGCGAATACCACCTCCACCAATTCAAGATCATGGGTCGGGTAATTCCTCTCATGAACCTTCAGCCGCCTAGAAGCATATGCTATAAATTTTTTGTGTTGCATCAATATACACCCAAGTCCAATCCTTGAAGCATCCCAATACAACACGAAACCATCGGTACCCTAGGGTAGTGTTAACACCGGTGCTGAGGTAAGTTGAGTGTTCTGGCAAGTCGAGCCTTCAGCTCTTGGAAACTCTTCTCACAAGCATCTGGCCATTGGAATTTTACCTTCTTTTGGGTCAATTTGGTCAAGGGTGCTTCAATGGATGAGAAACCTTCAAAAATTCCCCGATAGTAGCCGGCTAAACCCAAGAAGCTCCGAATATCTGAAGGATTCACCGGTCTAGGCCAATTCTTCACTGCTTCTATAGTCGGAGAGTCCACCTTTACACCCTCACTTGATACCACATGGACCAAAAATGCCACGGAGTTCAACCAAAATTTGCACTTACTGAATTTGGTATATAACTGGCGATCCTTGAGAGTATGTAGCACCACTCTCAAAAGAGCAGCATGCTCCTCCTTACTCCGAGAGTATCTTGATTTCATTAATAAAAACAATTACGAACATATCCATGTATGGCTTGAACACCCTTTTCATCAAGTCCATAAAAGCTGCAGGAGCATTCGTTAGCCCAAAATACATAACTACAAACTCATAATGACCATACCGCATCTTAAAGGCTGTCTTCGGGATGTCACTCTCCCGAAATCGGATCTGATGGTACCCAAATCTAAGATCTATCTTTGAAAAACACTTGGAACCCTGAAGCTGGTAAAACAAATCATCAATCATGGGTAGAGAATACCTGTTCTTAATGGTGACTTTATTCAATTGCCGATAGTCAATGCACATATGAAGAGAACCATCTTTCTTTCAGACAAAGAGAATCGAAGCACCCCATGGAGACTTGCTCAGCCTAATGAAACCCTTATCCAAAAGGTCCTTCAACTGATCCTTTAACTCATTTAGCTAGGATGGAGCCATTCCGTAAGGAGGAATAGATATAGGCTGTGTGTCGGGAAGAAGGTCAATATCAAAATCGATTTCCCTCTCAGGAGGTACACCCGGTAAATCATCTGGAAAGGCCTCTGAATATTTACATACCATTGGAACTGACTGGATAGTCAGGGTCTTGGACTCAACATCCTTAACCCTAACTATATGGTACACACAACCTTTAGAGATCATCTTTCTGGCCTTAAGGTAGGAAATGAAATGACCTAGAGGCACAACTGAACTACCCTTCCACTTTAAGACTGGCTCACTTGGAAATCTGAACTCTATTGCCCGGGTTCTACAATTAACTAAGACATAACATGAAAATAACCAATCCATCCTAAGGATAACATTAAAATCGGTCATGGCTAACTCTACTAGATCTAGTGAGGTAATTTTTTGGAGGACTGTGACCGGGCATGTTCTATACACTCGTCTAGCTACAAATGAATCACCTACTGGAGTGGTGATGGAGAAGGGTTCTGACAAGACTTCGGGACTGACTTTGAAGCTACTGGCCACATAGGGTGTCACAAAAGACAAGGTAGCCCCTGGATCTAACAAAGCATAAACATCAAGATGGAAAACTCACAACATACAAATAACCACATCGGGGGAAGTCTCCTACTCCTGACGAGAAGTGAGGGCATAGAATCTTCTCTTGTGCTGACCGCCAGCTGAACTAGCCGAAGCACCCTGCTGTGCGAGACGTGCTGCTGGAGCTGCTGAACTAGAAATTGGGCTCGACCCCCATCATGCCCTTGTCTCACTGCAGGGCAATATTTGAGCATGTGTTTGGGCTTCCCGCACCCGAAGAAAGCACCTGCACCTGATAGGAACTGGCCTGTGTGCTCCTGACCATTCCTGCTGCAAACTAGGATGCTAGAATCTACGGGCCTGCTGCACTGACCCCCTAGAGCTTGATGCTCGCCCTCTCTAGTCATGCCTAGGTCTGGATGGAACACTCAATACTGAAGATGCTGGGGCTGAAGACCTATGATGAGCCTGTTGTCGGTGACTACCACTCAACCTCGGCTGAGAGGACCTATTGCTATCGGTCCTGGCCCTCTTTGCCTCTTTCTCCATCATAGGTGCAGCCTCCATATAATGGGTGTATAGGACTATCCGAGGGAAATCCATATCCTGGTGGAGCATAGCGGTCCTGCAATCCTTGTCCAAATAGCTCGCCACACCATGAACAAACCTGCTCACCCCCGCCCTCTGATTAGCCACTAACATTGGGGCGTACTTCGATAGGTGAGTGAACTCGAGAGAATACTCCTGCACCATTATTCTCCCTTGCTTAAGGTTCATGAACTCATCTTCCTTCAACTCCCTCATCTCATGAGAGAAGAACCGATCTAAGAACGCAACATGGAACTCCTCCCAAGTGACAGGGCCTGCTTCGGCGGCCCTAGTATCTTTCTTGTCGAAACCAGATGTATGCGACCCCTTTCAACTAATATAAGGACAGCTATGCACACTCAACTCCATTCACCCCCATGACTTGGCTGATCTTCACAATCTCATCAATGAACTCATGCGGGTCCTCATCTACTTTTAACCCGAGGAACTCTGGCGGGTTCATTCTCAAGAAGTCCCTGACTCGGGCCGCCACCACATATCCATTTTGGGGACATGCAAAACTTTATATTTATTTACCTGAGCGGTCAAGGCCTGCGCTAACATCTGAATAGCTACCCAAAATTCAACATGGGCAACCGGCTCCAGTGCATGGTGCTCCTAGATTGGTGGGGCCTGCTGGTGCCTGTTTCTGTTGCCATCCTAATGGCTGTTCCCATTTACATTCCTCCTACCATTCACTCAGCGAGGAGCCGTGATTCTACAATCGCGAATAGCTCAAATTATAAGGATAGGGAGACATTTCATCACACGACATAAATCATAAAAGAAGGGAACATTTCCTGAACGTTTCGTAGCCTCTTCTTCATAAGTGTCGCGCGCTTCACACCCATGAAAAAGACTCTACTCAATGCATCTTTCAAACATCCTAGAACACTTCAACCTACATCTTTGATACTAAGTTTATCACGACCCGAACAGAGGCCCGGATCGCGACACGGGACAAGGAGCCCCGAGAGACCCCAAGTCAACCCATGGAATGAACATACATCTAATTCGATCAATAAAAAAGAAGGATTAACATTACAATCTTAGCGGAAGTCTGAAATAAGCATAACATTAGAGATAAACGATTCTAAAGCTCAATGCATTCTAATGTCTGAAAAGCCTCTAAGTCTAATGAGTTAATGGGACAAGACCCCAACTCCTCTCTAATATTAAAACTGAAAGTACATCAATATCTGAAAGCGAATGGTCCTCGGGAGATGAGGACTCACCACTAAGCTGGATGCTAACTCAGGAACTGGCTACTAATGGGGTTGAGAATGAGTGTTGGGGCCTGTATCATGAAACAATATAACATAGAGTATGCAGTCAGTACGTAGAATGTACCGAGCATGCAAGGTAAGTAAAAACCTCTTAGATAAGTAAAATCATTTAAAACATGCATAACATAAACATAAACAATAAGAATGTGAGAGTAGGGCTTGCATGCTATTTTTCTAAAATCATGATCTCAACATAACATAACATCATAACTGAATTGATTGACCCAAAGCTAAAATCTGATAATCATTAGCAAAGCTGAACATTGAGTCAAACCTGCTTTAGAACATATATATATCATGATTGATGAATATGCATAACTGAAATCATAAGTAACAATGAGAGACTCTTCTTTTAACTGACATATCACGATAGAGCTTAAGTGGCCCCCACTATCACACTCAAATGGGAAGATCCGTCCAAAGCCTTTTCAGGTCTAGGGAAGATACCATGATATCGATATCAAGCTCGAGGTCCAATCAGAGTAGGGATAGCTCACTAGGGAGGTCCAAAGTAATATATATGTGTAAGTCATATACTATGTTGGCACATAGTTCTGAGACATAGGGTGATTGACCCTTAGCCTACTCGGTGCTAGACATTGCTCCCAAAAACATGCATATGCTCTCCATTATTTTTCAACAAAGCTCACTATCATCTATTGATGAAGCTCAATAATTAAATACGTCTCAAATATGTAATTATGCATATGAGAAGCTTTAGCTCAAACCATACCACAAGCTGAAAAATAATTGGGAGTCCTTACACCAAAATCATGTGGTAAGCTAAATTTGGAATATCATAAATCATACTTGAACATGTGGGCATTGCCCATTACTTTAACATACTTGAAAATACTCAATTCACATTGAAAACATGATTATAAACATCGGTAACTTGATAACATGCTTTTCATCAATAATATCTCATCATTCTTGAACATTCATCATAAATCTCAACTTTCATGATAACTTATAAAGCTTGAAACATGATTTTAATTGAAAACAATGTAAAACTTTCCCATGAATCATAATTCAATAGTACAAAAAAATTTAAATCATACTCATGTAAAGAATTAGGAATTTAATGCATTGGGTTAAAACCCCATAGACTTGACATAGAAAATTCATGATGTAAAGAGGGATTGGGCATGGGTGTGAAAGGATTCACCCGCTCATAGCCCTACATACCTGATTATAGCTTATTCTTACACTTCTCTGATTGCCCAAGAGGAATTGCAGGAAAACTTGAAGAACTCTTACTTGATCACGTCCTAAACCCCTTCAATATCATGCATGGATATGAATGAGCCTAGGATAGGTTTCACCCTCATAAAACACTGCATTTCGAGCCTTAAATTACGTATTTTAGGACCCTAGGACCTAGGAATGTTGAAAATTCCGCACTGCCTGAGACCACGGATGATCCAATGAGTCATGCCATGATACCACAACTTGTGGTATCCGTCCATTGCACCCGCTGCCTAAATTCACTTTCTCAGATTTGATCCCACGACTCGATAGGATGAGTCATCGGTACAGACAATGCTCTGTTATATCGTCCGTTGTTTCCCCTTGGACGTCCTGCACCATGCCTTCCCATGAGCCACACCACAGCTCATTCCTCCTTCCAACGAGTCGAGGTTTCCTTCTTTTACTCCTTCCAATAAGTCGAGGCTTAATACTCCTTCCCACAGTTTCTCACCACAGTTCCTCCTTCGAACTCATGCGTTAATACTCCTTCCCCAAAACCTCAAACGATGACTCATGGTATCCAACAATCCAACTAACCCAGCGAGTCTAGAAAACTGAACAAATACTCCTTCCCCAAAACTCAAACGATGACTATGGTATCCAACAATAGGTTGTTACGTGACCCGTTACTTCCAACTACCACCCAATCAAACCTCACCACGGATGCTTCCTACGGGGTTGTTGTTTGGACCAACGATCCATTCTGTGAACCATTTTGTGAAAAATTTCCCAGATTCTCGCCAACTTCCATTTTAAATCATGGGTCCAAATTTTTTTAGGCGCTTTCTTAAGCTATTGGCAAGATAAGGCGAGGTTTGAAGTGGCCTAACAATACCAAGATGTCGTCGTACAACTATAACTCATAAGAAATCCGTAGGATCGCAAATGACTAATTACTAGTTCCTTTTATTAGAACGACCGAAGGCCGCTACTAACTTAACATGCTTTGGAATGGTCGCCCTAATCCTCCAATGGTAGCCTACCGAAATTCTTAGCTCAAGGGTAATACCGCAGTTAGCATGGTTCTAGTCCTTTAATCTTAACTTCATATGTTCGAATCTTATATGACTCTTCTGGAAGATTCCTAACCTTGTAGGTAAGTTTACATGGACTTAGCCACTCACGTAACCTATACTTGAGCATCTTATAGGAGCAAAGCCTGGAAAAAGTTGGCCCCGTCCCTAACTGCTAATAAGGTCCACTTCCTTAGGTACCCATACGTCTATTTGACCTAAATGATCGATGGCTCCTTGGGCGACTTGTAAGGATGAATACTAAGTCAACTGGAATTGAAAGCCACAGAAGAATCAGATGGCAGGCTGTCACAAGTTAACTAGACAACCCTAGTGCCGCCGACTCTAAAGCATGGCCATCTTATCTAAATTTTTTGCCCTGCGTGAGGGTATGCCAATGGCCTCTGGGCGTACTTTACTGATAATACAGGTGCCAAACTGGTAGTTATATCGCCTAGCTGCGCCTATGCTGTTCAACTAACTAACTCAGTCCCAATAACTATCCACGAGGTTCTAAGGTCTAGGTTTGACAATAAAACATCCAATTCTACTAACACAATGAATTGAAGAACAGAGGAGTTCCTGAGATGCTTCTAGCATGTCAAACCTGACATGTTCTTTCCCGACAAGGGATGCTTGCGACATAATTTTTATACGTTTTCTAGAAACTAACCACAACATATGTAACCATAGTCTACCGATAGCAAATAATCACGACATACCCGATCCTTATATACTAGCAGCAGCTAATTACAACAGATAGAATCATTATCTACATTTTAAACATAGGTCGTATCAACTATATAATGAGAATAACTTGTCGAAGGAATAAACCTATCATACCTCAAATGCCGACTTTCATTCAAATAAATAGTTTTCAACTTGCAACTGTCGCTCTTTCCAACTATAACCTCTATGCTGAGAGAATAGAACTAATTTCAATACTAAACTCAAAAAATATCAATAACTTTCGATAATATAATCAAACTTTGAAAAACTCGATTGAAAATCTATATTTCCCGAGATTTCATAAGCGAGAAGTGCTTACCTAATGTTTGTGACCGAGTAGGAATCAATTTGGAAAAATTCTGAACAACTTTTACTTGTGCATTTCCAATTTTCCAAGCGAATTTTTGAGAAATAATTCGTAGAAATGCTTCCCGTAGGCTTAACCTGTTAACTAAAGTTAATTGCATTTGGATGGCGTTTGGTAGCGTAATCACACAAAAAATTGATAAAACTTGCGGGTTCTCTCAATTTTATCCGTGGGTTTTATTGGAAATGAAGTGAAAGTAAGACAAGGCCTCTATATACTCACATAGATGGTGGCACATGGGCGCCTTCAGCCGACCAAAGCGCCAACCCCCGTGTCGCGTCGCGCTCCCAAAGCGCTAATGTCATGGTGCACTGCACTGCCTGCTGGCGCACGCGCTGGCCCCTTGCGGCTCAGCCTCGCCCGACCTCGCTCAAGGCTCTTCCCCCACGCGTCGAGCTTTTCTTACTCTTCACAAATCCACGCGTACGCCTACTAACCATTAACATTTTACGGGGTGTAACATCCTCCCCATTTAGGAACATTCATCCTAGAATGTCATCTTTCAGTCTTAACGGAGTTAACTCTTTCAACCTACACTTTTATAAAAAATTTTTTGGCAAAGTCTCTATAATATGGTCTATCCGAAAACATGAAACATAGAAAAGTCTCAACACAAGCGCCTCACAGGATGCTGTGGGGGCTAGCTATTTCATTACAAATAGGTAGCCAGCTAAATAATAATGATGGGCATAAGTAGTGAAATAAAAAGAATAAACAACATCACCTTAACTGCATAATCTGAATCCATCTTGGAATAAGCGAGATATCTAGACCTCATGTCATCCTTATCTTCCCGTGCCATCTTTCTTTGTTCCTGTTCCTCTATAGTACTTTAACAAAGAGAACGCCTTTTAGTCCTTAGCCTGTGAATCTGTTTCCATCTAGTATAGCAACTAGAACCTTTTCATAGGCTAACTCCTCAGTAACGTGAATGCTCGCAACCGGAATGACTGCAGGGGTCCCTTATGCACTTTCATATCATGAATACATGAAAGACTGGATGGACAGATTCTAGCTCTGGAGGTAATTCTAATTCATTTGCCACTTTTCCTGTCCTCCAGAGGATACGATTCGCCAATGAACTTAAGGCTAAGCTCGTCTCTTTTTCCAAATCTCGTAATGCCCTTGTTAGCAAAATTTAGGGATATCCAGCGCCGTTTAACTCATCGCCTATGCCATACGTTAGGGTAAGACTGGTCAAGTTGGTACCTCTTCTGGTAAGTTTAACTTTTTCCGTATGCTTGATATAATATGTCCTGGTTCAACTACCGCTAATTTACCTCGCTTTCAAGCCATCATATAGGGGGCCCACATTTCCACCTATAATAGACTGGCACCAACCGTGTGCTATACTAGGCTAATTGTTTGGTGATGAAAAGTCGTACTTAAATTAACGTGTGCCCCAATCTGTTCTAATAGCTTCCTAGAACTCAGCAGTGCATTGTGCCTCTCGTCATAAATTTATTAGATACTTAGGCTCCACACAACCGAAATACTTCCTAAACATTTAACTCGGCATAACCTTCAACTAAAATATAATTTATCTCGCGAAACATGAGTTAATCTTGTTAGCCTTTCTACACTGACTCAAATGAGGTCAATTTACAACTAGTGTGAGATAACCTTGTAATCGCATTCATGTCGATTACCACTTCCTTACAGGCACGAAAATCTCTTGAATTAGCCTGCCAGCTTCTTGTTGTCCACTTCTCCTGGGATGGTCATTAGAGCTCACACCAACACACATCCTTTCTTCCTTGCCATTAGTAGGTCTCTTTTACAACCTGATGCGCCTATGTTAGACTCTAGGTGGAGGAAGTAACGGATATGGTGTACTTCATCTGTTAACAAAGCCCTGCCAAGACCGAACATAGGCCTTAAGACTCGCCTTCTACTATCTAGAAAGCCACGACTCCTTCTATTGACCTTATCTCTAATATGTACTAGGCTAGGTCTCTGTACCTGCTCATTTCCCCACACTAGTGGTGATATTGTAGTATCCTAGGTCACAACCTCGCCATCCTTTAAATGTCATCCTGATGCTTTATTTCTACATCAAGCGGTGGTCCCATGCTCTGGTTTAATCTACTCAACTCGGAGGTGATTCTCGTTTCCTCCAATATGAAATAATTGTGCTTTCCCTTCTTACTTCCCAGGAGGCTGGAGGATCTGGGGTTTGTGCTCTTTTGGCCCCCCATATTGTCAAATATTACTAACCAAGTCTACCGACCTATATCCCTTTTGACTCGCACTCAAGCTTATTTTGTTCATATGATCTCTTTCCTTCGACATAACAAACTAGGCCATAGCCATTATCTTCAGGCATGCCCTACCATCCTTAGCACACTGAAACAGAATCAGCCTATTTCTGACCTGAACTTTACTATTACTGAGGGTTTATCACTTATGAAATATCTCTACACGCACTTAAGTGTTAAGCCGGCAACCTTATTCGGCCCTCTTGATTTACTATTGTAAGGGTCTAGATAACTGAAACACTAAGGGTCTCAACCAATGTCTAATCCACCTCTAGAGGTAAAAATTCTATCCCTTCTTTACTATTTTTCGAGAAACATGGTATTGGTACTTACGCTTTCTGCTATACTAGAAGAACAAGATGGGGGTAGAAATTGGTCATATCTTACTACGATAGGATTGAGGAAACCTGTAACATCCAAGAGTTGGAGGTAGAATCCTACAATTTCCTCCTTCTTTCACACCTTTAGGTAATTCAACATTATTTGTTGCCCTGCCTAATTCCAAATATCTAATAGGTAAGCCAACTCCTATGTAAATATACTATATTCTTGACCTCCTATTCTGAGGCTATAAGGAGAACTGGGGACACCACTGGCATATCTTATCACTCTAATAAGGTTCCTGGGTGCCTCTAGAAGAATGATGGGGGAAATTTAAAGACATCTTCTTCCACTTTTAGGGATGGGATCAGCTCCTCATCTGTGAGTACCTACTGCCTAGTACTTCTCCCCAAGCCAGGAAGATCTTGCGGCTGGCTGGAGCCTATCTTATATCACATATCACTCTAGAAAGACATAACAATGGAAACTTGGGGACTCAACCCTATATGACTCTGGTCTATAGCACAATCTGAGATGAAGGAGGGGTAAATCATGTCTTGGAGGCTTCGTAGTCTCCTCGTCTATAAAATGTGTAGCATAACACATTAAAAAGCAAGAAGACTCTACTAGACATGAGAGGAATAAGCAAAGAAAAGAAAAATAGGTCAACAACATCAACATGTGTATTTGAGAGAGTGCCTTACAGACTCCTTAGGATATGACTCGCTTTCCGATATTAAAGTTTGTCACGCCCCACCTTGGGAGGCATGACTCGATACCTAATGCCAGAATCGACTCCA
Source organism: Datura stramonium (assembly GCA_018107945.1). Lineage (NCBI taxonomy): Eukaryota > Viridiplantae > Streptophyta > Magnoliopsida > Solanales > Solanaceae > Datura > Datura stramonium. The sequence continues at coordinate 55,880 of JACEIK010002212.1, read as the reverse complement.
CTGCCGCTACGCCGTGCACCTCTAGTGCCTACCGATGACTCAAGTTCAAGAAAAAAACTGCTATATCTCGATATAACATGCACTGTGCCAACAAGGCCAAAACAACACCTATAAAAGGAAACACCCAACTCCAACCAACATACATCAATAGGGATCCTATGCAAGCCGACAAGACCAACATGCTGTATAGTTATAACAGAAAGGAAAATAAGCAGCCATACTAGGCCTCATATAGCAGACACCTAAATAAGATATAAAATGGACCCACACGGCCAACAATGTAGCTAACTAACTAGATACTATAGTCCGTGCTTCCTAAGAATACAAATAGTGGTCGACGCCTCGACCTACCCAAATGCTATAAAAATGAAAGACTATAATCTCAATAACTTGGCAACTTCGAATTAAAGGAGCTGGCCAAACTGCTAACTCGAAATGCCTTCTATCGAAGATCCCGAACTCGTTTTTATCTAAACTTGTAGGCAGCACACAGCGCCCATAGTTGGGCGCATAATGTGTACCAAATATGCAAGGCAAGAATAAGTTGTTAAAGACTGTAAGTGTGAAGGAAGGGAAGAAAGTAAATCTGAGAGTTTTCTTATTCACAACCTGCATCTAATAAAACACTACACATATATGAGCTAAGGCCGTATAACTATTCATAAGTTATACCAGCGCAAGAATACAAACAAGAACCTAACCTGCCCCCATATGTCCGGAAGGTACAAGAAACACGTAAATAACCTACCGGAACCTCCATAAGCCCTAGAGTAATAATTTCAATCTATATACCCCGTCCGTACCCCTATCTGGGTTCCTAGGACTCTACTGGTGCTACAACCAACCTACATATCCCCTAGGTCTATAATTGAACCTGCTTGGCTCCTGATCTGTAGCTGTTTTTAAGTCTGGTGGACTCCTGATAACTACACCTTGGGCACCAGGCTCAACGAGGGTCAGTGATGCCGATACGACATAATATAATAGTCCAGCCATGGAATGGACTGTAATATGGCCCTTGGGACTCTACATCATCCCTTAGGATGGCATATCGCTCCTTTCATTAATGTCATATAGCCCGGTAGGCGGCAACACAACTAGTAACCCTAGGGTGGTCACGAAAGGCTCCTAGGTGAGGGCAATCCCAACTGATGTGCTATACTGAAATCTCAATCTAGCCACTCAAAAGGCATATTTGGTATTCTGGGCCTAACGCAACCAATTCTCACCCCTAGAATAATCTGTATAGCTACTAGAAGGTACACCCCATGTACTTGTATCTGATCAGAGGATCCTAATAGTGATCATAATATCAAATGGTCTAGACTAGATAGGATGAGGTTTGGAGTGTCCTAACAATACTCTAGATGTCCTACTCGGACGACTATAACTCATAAGCAACTGTAGGGTCACAGAAAATCAGTTACTTAGTTCCTTTTCTTAGAAGGACTGTAAGGCTGCTACTGACTGAACATGCTTTTGAGTGGTCGGCCCCTAATCCTCCACAGGTAGCCTACTAAAATTCTTAGCCTGAGGCTAATACTATGCTAACATAGTTCTATTCCTATAGACCTTAACTTGGTCCGTTCGAATCTTATATGACTCTTCTGGATGATTTCTAACCTTGTAGGTATGTTTGCATGGACTTAGCCACTCACAGCAACCTGTACCTGAGCATCTTATAGGAGCAGGCTTGGGCGTTGGCCCCACCTCTAACTGCTAATAAGGTCCCCTTACTGAGGGCACCCACAGGTCTATTTGACCTGAACGACTGGGATGGCTCCCTGGGCGACCTGTACGATGAATACTAAGTCAATTGGAACTGACAGTCACTGTTAATAGCTAACTAGAGGTCAAGCTGTAACTCAGTTCACTAGACAACCCTAGTGTCGCTAACTCTAAAGTATGGCCATCCTATCTAAATTTCTGGCCCTGGGGCATGACGGTACGCCAATGGCCTCTGGCGTGCTTCACTAACAATACAAGCGCCAAATTGGTAGTTATATTGCCTAGCTGCACCTATTCTATTCAACGTACTAACTCAGGCCCATTAACTATCCACGAGCATCTAAGGTTTAGGCCTGACAATAAAACATCTAATTCTAGTAACATAATAAACTGAAGAACAGAGGAGTTCCTGCGATGCTTCTAGCGTGTGTCACACCTAACATTTTCTTTCCCGACAAGGGATATTGTGACATAATCTTTATACATTTTCTAGCAGCTAACCACAACATATGTAACCATAGTCTACTAATAACAGCTAATCATGACATACCTGATCCTTATATACTAGCAGCAGCTAATTACAACACATAGAATCATTATCTGTTTTTAAAACATAAGTCATATCACTATATGATGAGAATAACTTGCCGAAGGAAGTTCAGCTTGCGAGTTTCAACTTGCAATCAACAGTTCTTTCCAAATGTAACCTCTATGTTAAGAGAATAAAACTAATTTCAATACTAAACTCGACAAATGTCAATAACTTTAAATAATAGAAGTAACTATAATCCAACTTTGAAAAACTCGGCCAAAAATCTATAATTTATTGAGAGTTTATAACGGGAGAAGTGCTTACCTAGTGCCTGTAGCCGGGTAGGAATCAATTTGGAGCAATTCTGATAACTTTTACTCAGCGGAGTTCTGGTTTGCCGAGCGAATTTTTGAGAAATAACTCCGTAGCAATGCTTTTCATAGGCCTAGAACTCGTTACCCAAAGTTAATTTGCATTTGGACGGCATTTGGTAGCGTAATCGGATGAAAGATTGATAAAACTTGCGGGTTCTCTCTATTTCAGCCGTGGTTTTATTAGAAATGAAGTGAAAGTAAGCCAAGGCCTCTATATATACTCACATGGTCAGTGGCACAGGGGCGCCTTACTCAGGCCAAAGCGCCAACCCCTGTGTCACACCGCGCCTCCCAAAGCGCTAATGGCCTGGTGCGCCACAATACCCAGCCTCTCATGGCCTAGTCTCGCCCAACCCTGCTTCTGAGGATCTTTCCACACATGTCAAGCTTTTCTTACTCAAAACAACTCCACGCGTACGCCTACTAACCGTTAACATTTTACGGGATGTAACAATTAGTGTCTTAGATGTGCATTGAATTTGATGTGATATTCAAGCACAAAATGAGACGATTAAAAATAAATACAAGATGAGATTGGTTGATTCATTTCTATAAAAAATATGCAAATCAATGTAATTAGAGTGATATTCTTCTCAGTATATGATATATTCTTTATTTGTGATCAAATTTCCACTCCTGCGCATCATATACACAACATTTTATTAGGCTTGAAGCTACATGATTGCATTATAATGTCTAGATCAAAGTGGCATGCCTTCCGAACATTTGGACCTTGAGAGTCCTGACGAGTTAGTATTACCAACTCATCTGTATCTTATGCATTAGTTATTACTTTGTTTTAACGCAAACTAGAAGGGGTTTATTTCTTTTCTTCTCTGTTGTGTAGGAATTTAATTGAAACAAAGATGATGAAGGAATTGGACTTGAAGCATTCTGTCGGTGGAAAATAGGTGGTGTGTGTGCCACAAGTAGTACCTTCATCTCGCAGGTACCACGAAAGAGGAAATGGAAGCTTACTGGTGAAGGACATTACATCATAGAGAATAGTGTAGAAGAGAGATAGTACAATTTCATACTTTCTTCTTCATCTTCTTTGTGAGAAACACCATTTCCTTAGATTCTAAGTTGGAAGTGATCTTAATTGCTTAATAAGATTGGTTTTGAGAAATTTTTTGTTGGTATAATTTCTCCTCCCTTAACTATGAGCAGTTAATTTCTATTCTATGGGTATGTCTAAATGATGGGTGTTTAGATCTAAATGATTTTTGGCTAATTGATCTTAGATTTGAGTAAAAAGCATGGATCTATTGATTTCTTCAAGTTTTAATTTGATAATTAAAGGTTGCAAACATTAATTGAGCTCTCTAACATTGTTTTTGCTTGAGAAAGAAAAGTGATGTTCGGTAAGACTTCAATAGGGGAGATTTGGAGTTTTGATCTATGGGTTGGAGCTAGAGATAGTCTACAACGAATTCAAATTTCATTAAAGTGTCAGAGATAGAAATAGTCTAAACACTTCCTCAAGCATTGTTTGGTTTCTTAGTAGATTTTGGCTTTGGGGTTTGAGAAAACCCAACGTAGACACACTCTTTTGGTTGAGAAACATAGAGTGTATCCAAAACCAAGGCTAGACATGCACTAATTGAATCTAAGGCTCTTAGTTAATACCTACCAAGTTGATGCCCCATAAAATGCACACCCCTAGTCTCTCATCTTGCTTGCAACAATTGTTTTCCCCTGTTTTGATTCTACAGTTTCATTTGATACTAGTTTAAACCTATTCCCCCAAAAAGTTTACTTTATGTTTAGACATGACGCATGCTTGTATGAACTAATTTACAACACTTGGTAAATCTAACCTCCGATCTTTATGGGATAGGACCCAGACTCTTTGTTGGATACTTGATTTGCAAACAACCATTGCCACCTCCCTAACAGGAGAGTTGTTTTAGATGTTATCAAGTCCCCCATATGATAGGTCCCAACTATTTGACAAAGAAAATGAGTTTATACACAACATTATAAATTTGCATTTGATTTTTCAACATTATATTATATATTGATTTTGAATAGTCAAATAACAAAGTGATTATGAAAGTGACTTGTTTACTTCCTGTTGGATTTAGATGATTGAGATAAGTGATATGCTATAGTTGATACTTACTATGTAATTCTTGGATATTAGTTGGTTTTACATACTACATTTTTCTTGATTATTGTTGTCTTTAGTTGCCAACCAATCTTTAAATTAAGTTCTTATACCTGAGGTTTGTGATTAAGTGTTGATAAGGGTAGTGTAGGACTAACCCTTCTATCTCTTTATAAGAGGATTGGTCGACAATGTTGTTAAGTGCATGCTTTTCCCATACTCACCCTTTTTTTCTACACTTTATTTGTGTAGGTTCAGTTCTAGGAACTAGCGGTAGTTGAGTCAGCGTAGTACCTGAGGTTTCATAATAGAGTTCAAGGTGAGCTACTCAGCTATTTCACCGCATTGGATTCTAGATTTATTTACTTTTACTGTATTTTCTTTATAGACTATTTGTAAACATTCAAACTTGTATATTATGAATCTTAGATGCTTGATACTTGTGTCATCAATTCTTGGAGTTTGTTTTTGTTCCATTTTTTCTTATACGTGGGATACAAATTTATATTTTATTAATATTTTAATGAATTTCCTCCTTTTACTCTTCTTAAATGATTTATAAATGAATGGGGTACACCAACTGGGAATGGTCGGTGCCTTCATGACCTAATAAGATTTTGAGTTGTGATAATTTGATACCAGAGCATGATTCATAGGTCCCACGAATACAAGTGTAATGTCTATTAAGGTCTTATGGATAGGTGCGGAGACTTTTGATACTTAAGAAACTTCTATGATTTGATTCTTTATCGTGCATTTTTTGTACATTCTATGAACCAGAGGGTTGTATTTATAATAAAGAGTTAGGCTGGTCTAAGGGATGTATGGATCGATTTAGACCACAACTATGATTTGAAAATAGATTGGTAATAATCGTGAGAAATACAAATAATGTTGTGAAGAACTAATGTGCTGTGAGTTTACAACACTTATCAATGCTTAAAACTGAGAAAATAGTATGGACTTAAGCATGTTTATACGGATATGAGGTGCTTTTACTTTGTTTTCAGGGAAAATAGGCGTTGGAGCAAAAATGTGCAAAAGATGCATAAAAGTACTGAAAATCAGCCAAGTACCAATCTCAGTACAAGTCGTACCTAGATTATGTTATACCCCGAAAGCCATAGGATTAGACCCAAGAGTTGGAACGGAGAAAACAGGATTTTCTGCACCAGGTCATAGAATGAGTCGTCCTATGACCCATCAAGCTGACCACAAGTTGTTAAGTGACTCGTGTTGAGGAGTGTTGACATTCTTGGAAATTTCAAGTTGGGGTGACCACAGGTGAAAACAAGTCGTGGTCAGCCCCACGAGTCGTTAGGTCACTTGTGGTCAAGTGTAGTTAAAAGATAAAGGAAGAACCGACAGTGTACCTCAGGACTGGACACCATGATTCATGGTCAATGCCACGATTCATTAGGTGAGTCGTGATCAATAGTAGGTTAAGGATTTAAGGTTTTGGGCAGTGAAGGTAGAGAGAGGTGACCACGAGTCGTGATCACCAGTGACGAATCTTTAGGTCCCTTGTGGGGACCCATTGAGGAATCATGGCCAGTGTACTTGACGAATGTGGCGATGATTTGTGTTAAGAGGTAATTACTCATCCAGTCCCTCGTTGGGACTGGTAGTCAGTTTTTTCCTGCGAGTTTATTAAGGGATTTTCTGTAATTCCTATGATCATTAGGCCTAAACTATGTCTTTTTAAGCTATGATTAGTGAGTTTTAAGAGGGGTTAGTTCATCCTAATCTATTTTTATTCATGCATGCAAGCTTAGAGGGGTTGAGAGGTGATCAAGCTTAATTCCTTCCAAATTCTCCTGAATTCTTCCTTGGTCAATCAAAGAAGTTTGTAGAATCAGATTATCTCAGGCATGTAAGGTTATGAATTGGTGAATTTGTTCACACCAATGCCCAATCCCTATCTATTCACGGAAATCTATATGTTGATCCTATGGGGTTTTAACCCAATGCATGAATTTCCTAAGTCTCTACCATAAGTATGATCTAAGTATGTTTCTATTATTGAATTATGATTCATGGGAAAGTTTTATAATATTTTCAATTATAAATCATGTTTTCAAGTTTTATAAATTATGATCCCCATCCATGAGAAGTACATGAAAGTTGAGATCTATGATGAATGTTCAAGTATGATAAGATATTTATGATGAAAAGTATGTTTTCAAGTTACCCATGTCTATGATCATGTTTTCAAGTGAATCAAGTATTTTCAAACATGTTAAAGTATTGGGAAAGCTCATATGTTCATGTATGATTTATGATTTCATGTCAATTAGCTTACCATATGGTTTTGGAGTCAAGAATCCCAATTATGTTCAGCTTGTGGCATTGTTTGAGCCAAGGCTCCTCATGTATGATTTCAGACTTTATATGTACATGATTATTCAGCTTCATCACTAGACAATTGTAAGCTTCGTTGAAAAATGATGGAGTGCATATGCATATTTTTGGGAGTAGTTTCTAGCATCGAGTAGGCTAAGGGTCAGTAACCCTATGCCTCAGAACTACGATCCAACATAGGTATGCTCAAATTATTTGGGACCTCCTTTGGAGCTTTTCCCTACCCTAAGGGGCCTTCAGCTTGATATCGATATCATGGTAGCGCCCTTAGACCTTGCAAGGCTTTGGACGGCTCTGCCCACTTGAGTGTGATAGTCGGGACCACGTAAGCTCTATCGTGGTACTGTCGGTTATATGAATAATCTCCCATTGTTCCTCATGATTTCAGTTATGCATGTTTATCATTCATGATATATATATATATATTATTTTTTTAAAATAAGGTTTGACCCAATGTCCAGTTTTACTTATGATTATCAGATTTCAGCTTTGTGTCATTTGATTTAGCTATGTGGTTTAGTTATGTTTAGATCGTGATTGCATAAAATAGCATGAATGTCCTACTCTCACATTATTATCTTTATTATGTTTTATATTATACATGTTTTAATGATTTTACTTACTTAAGCGGTTTTACTTATCTTGCATACTCGGTACATTCCATGTAATGACAGCATACTTTATGCGGTGTCATTTTATGATACAGACTCTAATCTTCAGCCTCAACCCCGTCACTAGTCTGTTCCGAAGTCAAAATCTAGCTTCTATTGGTGAGTCCTCATCTATCGAGGGCCCCTTTCTATTCACTTATGTTTATGCATTTTCAGTTTCAAACTTAGAGAGTTAGTTGGTGTCTTGTCCCATCAATTGATCAGACGAAGAGGCTGTTAGACATAGATTGTATTCAGCTTTAGACTCGTGTTGTATATTCTGATGTTATGTTATGTTTATAGTTCCGCTATGTTTATTATGATAGACCTTCCACTTTTATTGATTAAGTTAGATGTATATTCATGACATGGATCCACTTGGAGTCTCTCGGGCTCCTTGTCTTGTGTCTCGATCCAGACCCATGTTCGGGTCATGATAAATTATATGAGTTGTATGGAGACTCGTGGAAAAACTCAAAAGGCTAAAAAATGTGAAAGAAAAGTATGATTCTCAGTACGAGTCGTACCAAGATGGTATGAGCCGTAACTAGAGTCATGGAAACCTTCAGAAAAAAATTGCACAAGCAGTCATTTGGTATGGGTGGAACCTACAAATCATAACATCTACCGACGAGTCGTATTAGGAGCCGTGGGGAGCTTCAGTGATTCTTAAAGACTTTACAGAACTCAAGATGCAACAAGAAATTACAATTCGTAGGAGCAAGGTACGACGAGTACCACAACACTCGTAGAAAACTTCAGAAGATGTCAAAGTTCTTAGGGCCAAGCCATGGATGGATTGTACAACTCGTAGGACCATGGTACGAGTCGTACCAGTTGCCAACACTTAGTAAATTCTGTAGCAGCTAAGGAACATTCGAGAGCAAGGTATGACCCATAAAATCCTATTACAGGTCATATGATCAGTCGTAGGATGAGTCAGCGCCATATATAGAAATTTCCCTATTAGTTTAGGAAAAGGTTTTTGATGTCTGTGTAAATACCTTTTATGGTTTTTTAGTAGGAAAACATATTAGTAGACATGTAATTACATTGAGATAAGATTTTTAGTTAATTATTTGTGAATTATTATCAAGTTTTGGAGAGCAATTCTTGCGATCAACACGTGGTTTTCTAAATTGTTCTTGATTTTGTTCATCAATATTCAAAGCACATTTTCTTTCAATTATTGTTGTAAGTATTTAATTATGTGTTTGTATATGAATACTAATTACACTATTACAATCATGAGAGGCTAAAATCTCCACAACTAGGGTTGTGGGAACCATGGTGAATTAACGAAATAGGGTTACACAAGGTGATTCAAAACCAATGCTAAATGCTTGATTGTATTCTCTTCAACTTTAAATGTTTCTTACCGATGCGCAATGTTAGGACTTGCCCGAATTCTTTACTTTTCTTGAAACTAGAGAAGTAGAGATTAAAAAAAGAGAATTACGACAAAGCCTTGATTTTTATGATCATTGTATGGCTTGAACTGCAGTCGCAGGAAAGTTAATTTGGAATATATTGATAACGGTTAGTTTGAAATTAGTTATGAGACCTGACCCGGTGATTGAATATAGTTATCTTATAGGGAAAAACTAGTCGTTTGGATAAACCCTAGTTATCCGTTATACAATTAAGCATTGGAATAGATCACGTGTGTATACCCGAGGTAGTTATGAACCCATGGGGGACACTTACCCTAAATGTCTGCAAATATTGATAACAACCGCAATTAAGATATTATTTTATTATTA